>JAECUM010050265.1:0-15310 GCA_016617855.1 Megalonaias nervosa | reverse complement strand
AAAATCTAAATCATACACACATACACACACATCTGTGCTTGGGTTTTGAAAATATTGCCCCCCACCCCACCCCGTCCCGTCGGTGCGCAACCATCACAGTATTTGTGCGAAATCTACAATTGTTTCCAATTTTGACACCTTACATATGTTGATAAAATCATGCTTATTGTGCGCACTGGCTTACTAGGGGTCACTGGGTCATTAGTGCTCATTAGGAGTCTCTGACACATTAGGGGTCATTAGTTCATTGTGGTTCATTAGGGGTCGCAGACTCATTAGGAATCTTTAGTGGCCATTGGTTCATTAAGTGGTCACTGGTTCATTAGGGCTTATTGGAGAATCATGGCTAATTAGGGGTAAATGATTCATCAGGGGTCTATTTACGATATGTAACTGCATTTCTGAAATCGGTGCTCATCAATGATAAAAGATATGTCCTCACATTACTGAGTCCCATGGCTTAGTTTTGTAAATAGTAAGTCTTCATTCGGTAAAATGTCCTTACCTTTTATCCAAAACAAAATCATACGTGATCATTTGATGAGCAGGCTGTCAGAGAGAGAGAGAGAGAGAGAGAGGGGGGGGGGGCAGGCGGTATTTTTACTACTAGAGTGATGGGGTCCAAAGAAATGGGGTATTATATTACTGGAGTCATGGGGTCCAATTTATACAAAGACGAATCTTTCTTTTGAATACACACTCGCATGCAATCACAAATATAGATTTGTGGTACTACACCGAAAAAAATCACTTACGATGTTTCTCCACTGTTTTCCTGTGTCTTTCATAAGAAGAATAAAAGAAAACAAGACAAGAAGACGTCCGAAAATAAATTATATTGGTACTGTTATATCTTTGATAATACATAAATGCACGTGAGGTGAGGTTGGTAGGTTAATATGTCTGTTGCAAGGTAGGAGATAGTTGTTTTTGTTGAGTTTGTGTTTTATGTCACAGCAACACAAGTAGGTCGAGTCAATTGGGAAAAAAGTGCCTTTCCCATGGACACGCTACGGTAGTCGACTAAGTCTGATCTGATTGTAGGATCTGAACCCACACCTTTCGTTATCGAGTACAGCTCGCAAACCACCGAGCAACCGCGCCACCACACACACACACACACACACACACATACATACATACATACATACATACATACATACAGTTGAATGAAAGGGAAAATGAGTATGGTTCTCCGAGTTAGTTACTGATTAAGAGATTGGGCTCTTGAAAGCTCCTCAATGTATTGACCTGTAATTTACTTTACTCTTCAGTTTTGTTAGAGAAGTAGACGGATTAGATGGTATTAAGAGCGCAGTTCAGCAAAACATTTTAAAAAATTTCTTTAAATGAGTGAATTCCAGCGAATGTATTGCCAAGTCCTTGGAATGGAGTATATTTCTGCACAGTAATACTTCAGATTTTTTCCGCTAAGCTTGTTTCTATGTATATATGTTTGCATAGTTGGGACCATTGATGTTATTTTGATTATTAGGGAGACAAATCTCTGTCTTTGATAAGAAGGAGAAAATAAAATTGCATATATTATCCGGCGAACACTTTCACGTGGCGGATTTGTCTCGGCGTATTTTAAGACAGTGCAACTGTTTTTAATGTTATTTCCATGCCTGAAAGGCACTCGGTTTTGACCAGGTGATAGATTGCTGTTAGTACTGAAAGTGGATTAAAGACTCAAACTTGGCTATCAAAGGCATTATTTGCGATTAAACTGATCGATTTATATTAATTTTACTTGATATTTCAACACTTGAGTATACAAATCTGAGAACTAAGCAAACAGAGATAGGAAAAACAATATTCATATCTTTTCATAGCTGGAAAATCTTGTTAAAAAGGAACTCTTTTTTTGAGAGGAAGCGGATTTATATCCTCCGGCAAAGTACATACATTGATTCCTTTGGGAGATTTATCCTCCAAAAGACTTAAAAGGTCGATTTCAGTTCATTAGATGTATGTGATGTTTGATTGATCTGCTGGTGATTGATTCTTTCTTACGTATTTCACGTTAAATATAATTTTAAAGAATCGATATATCCTAAAGTTTTACATGTGTTGTATTATTTGGATGTGATTGTTATTATGTAGTGTTATTGACGTTGTGACAAAGACCAGTCCAAGAGTTAGTTCCTTGACAGTATCCATCAAAAGAGATATAATTTATGATCCTCACAAAGGCTTGAGAAAAAAATATGACGCAGAACTGATACTTGATATTTGGAGAAAGTCGTTCTACAGGTCTTGAAAATTACGACTCGTACACTAGAGTCATTTTCTTGGCATTATTCAAGATGGCAGGTCGCACGTGGCAAGTGAGAAATAAAAAAGAATGCATACAGGAGGAGAATATCAGACAGATGGAGGACCTATACGGAAAGTCCCTTGGAGGGCAAGTGAAAGAAGCTCTGGAATGGTATAAAAAGGTAGCCATTGCCCTTAGTCTCTTTTTCATTGCAGCCAATAGTCTTTAGTGTATGAAAAGCCCGATCCTGTCTCCCACTTAGGTAATTCCTGCTTTAAGTACTCTTTTGTCTTTTTGCACAATTATACATCAATATCGTATATTGTGAAAAAGGCCTCTCTTTTAGCGTTATAGAGGATGGATATATATAGGATAAAATTTATCCAAAGTTTTCGTGTCAATACAGTAGACAAGTTTTCACCTATTGTTCATTGAGTGCTTTTACGTACGGAATTCTTTCTGAGGAATTAACTCTGATGTAACAATTTTCGAATGTAATGTATGGCTACATATTTGGACATTAATATCGTCCCCTGTAGTGATAAAGAAATTGCTAGAGTTATTTCTCCTCCATCTATTCACTGTTCGCATAAAAATTTCAATCAGGTAACGAGTGCTTGCGCAATTTTACGTACGCCCCTAATACTTTCTGGTAAATAAAATAAATTTCTTTAGTATTTAATTTTATATTCCTTCTGTGTTAATTATTTATTAATTACATAATTTATGTCATATTTTAGAGAAATTTTATTACATTGAGTTACATAATAGTAATATTAATGAAATAAACTTCATTGACCGAATGATGTCTTAACTGTGAAGCAGCTTGGTCGTCCTACGCAAGAGCAAAGAGTCTGTGTTATTAGTTGTTTATCTTTGGCGCTTATATTCTAGAAGGACTGCACCTGTTGTGCAGCTTCTGTCATAATATAGGAGTTTGACAGTATCATACACTCACAGCCGTATACATTCTCTTGAGGCCTGGACCAACTGAAACAAAATAGACCCTAATCTACCGTCGTATAAAGTTCCGACCGTTCAGGGTCTGTAGTGTTTGTTCTACTTATTATTCCTAAACAAAACTAGATAGACCCACATTTCCAGGCGCTTGATACAACGGCAGATCTATGTCTTTACAGTTGGATCTTGCTTTTAAGTGAGTACAGACGGCAATTAAACGGGTCGAGACTTATAGGCGAGTACAGAAGGTAATTAAACGGGTCAAAAGACACAAACCATATGTTGTACTCGTCACAGACTTCAGAGGAAAACTAACATGTTGCAACATAAAAGAGGAAAACAAAATAAATATAGAATTTAACAACTTGTCCAACAAATAAGGATAATTTATATTACTTAAACCACACCGTACATATTCGTAGATTGTCATTTCAGTCAACGTCCGTGTGATACGGTCATCATCAATCGCGTCTTTGAAAGATTCGAGCAACAGATGCTGAGTATTGTGTCAATTTACTAACAACAGGAAAACTCCAATACATACCGACACCATTACACACCGTTACACACCATATTTACATCAGCCATACATTCAACTTTTAGAATGTTATTCTGTGATCTCATAAATACATTGATGCCATTTTTAAATGTAGAAATATATATTTCAAAATCGATTCCACCTTTTAAATGTCGCCTTTTTTAACTGGTTCTACTGCAAAATGGGCTGATTCCTAACCAAAAAAAGGGCTGATCCCTAACCAAATAACGGGCTGATCCCTAACCAAATAACTGATTATCGTGCATATCACTATACAAAGTGCACTTGCAGATTATCTCATGTCTAATCTCGAACGCAGTTTTACAACGCTCGTAGTCGTTATTTTATACGGTCAATGTCAAACGTGTCAAATACGATTCATACTGACCTTACCTACGTAATGTACTATGTGCATTAAAGGAAAGTTTGAAGAAAGAAAATCAAATGATCTTTCACAACAATTGTTACACGGGGGAGATTTAGTTGTCATACAGCGATTTACATAGATATGAGTCTCTGCATTGTAGCGTGCCGGATTCAAGACCGAAAGGGTACGGGTTCGAATCCTATAATCGAACCAGCCTGGGTCAGCTACAATGGTGTATCTTTGTATAATGGTCAAGGCATCTATTTCCAATGGCCTCTGCACGAAATCACTTATCCTTGTTGATGTACCGTAACATGTCAAACCACACAAAAGTCTGTCTTGTGGTAAGAAAGACGATATGACATTTGTACAGAGCCATCGATTTTCAAATACATTTTACAGTAAATGCTAGACGAAATGCAAGAATCTGATTACAGAGATGTGAGATTCTGAAAGCTGAATGAATGGTTTAAACTTTGCAAACGTGTGTCGTTGTTTTATGGACGGTCAACGTATAAGAAAAAAAAATACAACGTGTCTATCGTAGCTTTAAAAGACACGACTGATGTTGGTCGTATCAGAAATGTTAATCTACGGCTGTACGGTGCGTATACATTCGTTTACTTTAGGAGACTTGCAGTTTAGTAATGTTGTCCACGGGTAAAAGTGCAGTAAGGGAGAAAACCGTTTCTGTCAGTGATTAACCAAAAGCCACGAGTTACTTCCCATGAATAAATGTTCTTGTTCTCTAGGTATTGTGTGGCTGGTTTTAACGGGACTTTTAACATATTAATAGCTACATCACGCCATTGAAATGGAGGCTTAGTGCCTTTCCCAAGGACACACGGAGGCAGCCGACTCGGGCTGGTCTGGGTGGGGAAAGAATCCATGGCCTCTAGATTACGAATCCAACGTTCTGTTAATTGAACTACCTCCCTCTTGTCATCTAGGCATGTGCAACATCCACAAAATAGACGTCTTGTAATGGGATAGTATAAGAAATGCATATTTTCATATTCATATTATATATTTACAGCCATTACTGAGTTTATGTTTACCGAATCCAGTTATTCGTTGTATCTGAGTTCCGTGTGTGTGTGTACGTGTGTACGTGTGTGTGTGTGTGTGTGTGTGTGTGTGTGTGTTCCCCGTATATGAATAGAATGTAATGCTGACAATTAAGAAATTCGAACTGAATCTGAAAATATTTTATGCAACTTTTGGATACATATCTATAGATTCCTTGAATAGGTCAAATGATAGTAGAAGGGAGATAACTACAAGCTAAACAGTTTTGAGCCATTGGAGTTAATTCCCCTTTAGACGACAATTTACCGATGTATGTATCTTGCAGCATATATATATATATATATATATATATATATATATATATATATATATATATATATAGTGAGCGTCCATGTTTCACAAGCATGCAGAAAGATGGATATGACAATCGAGCGCATCAGCCTTATTTTGGAACCAAAAGTAATGTTGGTATCTTTCCATATTGGTCTCAACCATGTTATTGCTGCTGTTGTCTGGGCAATCCTGCAAAGTAGTTATGGTTTGGAGTCCTCATCTGTGATAATTGATCCCAAGTACCTGAAGCTTGTGACTCTTTCAGCTTCTGTCCACTGATCATTATTTCTGCACTGATGCCATTGGTGTTGTTTGTTATCAGTTTGTTTTTTTCGGCGCTAATCTCCATACCGTATGCTATGGAAGCTGTGTCGAGGCGCTCAACCAAGTCAGCCAGTTCTTTTTCATCTCCCGCTAAACCATCAATATCATCTGCGTAGCGAACGTTGGTGATTGTTCTTCCTCCGATTCTGACAGTGCCCTTGTGGTCATGCAAGGCATCCTCAATTATATAAACAAAATAAGCAAAGATGTAAATTCCTGAAATGTGGTATACTATATTTCTTTCTCTAAATCACTTTTAAATTATGCCTGGTATACATGAAAGTTTTTGTGTTTTATTTTGTTTTAGTTATAATTGTTGCTGTTGTAAATCTGTATGCTTGGTGTAATTCTAACAATGAGGGTAGAGAATAACGTAACTTTATTTGAATCAAACTTCTTGTGATGATATGTCTCATCATCATGATGATCATCATCAATCCCTTAACCCAAGAAGTCATTGGGGCACCACAGTTGACTTTACAACCAATTCTCTCCATCTTTCCCTGTTCTCTACTGCCCTTTGGGAATCTCCAAATCCCATGCCTGTTCACTGCTCAATGTTGTCTTCCCACCTCGAAAACACTTCCCGACACACCACATGTTCACGCCTAAAAAGCACTTATTATCTATTTGTTTAAGTAACAGCCCTACGTTATGTAATATGATAATAAACGACTCCAGACGACGACCCTTCAATCTAACTAAAGGAAGTGCGATTTAACAAAGCATTTGGGATGAATACAAAGAGCTTCCAAAAATGAAATTACTATTTATTTTTGGCTCTCTTACTTGCTGACATACAGAATTTTGCGTGTATCTTGAATAGAATGTAAATATTTTATAATAGTATGGTTTGTTTCAGGAAATGAACGCAAGGCAACAACTCAAGACAGACAGAAGCTTAAACAAGCTTAGCACCAGACGAATATGTAAAAAGACGCCATCCTTAGAAGACATTCGGGCCAGAGAGCATAAATTCGTCAATGACGCAATATTGACGGAAAGGAATAGGACTAGGTTTAGAGACATCATCCCACAATATGACGCAACCTTCGACAAACACTGTACAGCTTACTTCAAGAGGAAAGACGTTCAGAAATTAGTTTCTGTCACGTGTTCAAGACAGTGAGTAATGTTCTCTTTCATAAACCTTAATTGCTGTTTGCTTTATTCTAGTCAAGGAGACAAGCAGACGTACATATAAGTGATGTTGGCCATTTATCTTAATGGTTATTCCAGGTCCATTTTTGCAATAGTGATATCTTGTTGTCTGATCTGAATCTACATCATAAAATATATCTCTTTGATTTTATCTTTGGAGGAAATTTCACTGTATTTATTTTCAAAAGGCATCGCGAAAGGCAACCGGTTCTGTATCTACAAATATATTTTCTCAAACGTACAGAAAAATGGGCGGAGAGAGCCGTTTTTACACGGGCTTAGCGCCCATTCCGCAATAGTGTTACTGTATTACATAACAGAGGGCGTGTCGATCATCCACTACTTCGGAATATTCAACACATTTTAGTAAAGTAAAAGGAATAACTCGGAACTTTGAAGTTTAGTCACAATTATTAAAACAACAACAACAACAACAACAACAACAACAACAAAACCATGTCAGCATTAAAAGCCATGATAAACAGTCTTTACAACGTTACATGCAACAGAGTATACTGTAGCAAAAAAAGGAAAAGAAATAAAAAAAATTATAACTTACTAAGTTAGGATTTGTTCACAAGAGATGAGTTTATCAATTTACATTATCAACATATATTCTTGTAACATCACCGTAAACAGAAAAAACTATCGCAATTAATGTAATTTTAATAGTTTACAATACTGATGAGATTAAGTCATGTGTTCACGAATCGTTTGATTATCTGGGAAAGACAACGATATAATGTTTCTCAAAAATAGCAGTACATATGTGCGGGGGGGGGGGGCAATATGGGCAATATGGTAGAACTAACTTATAACATCAGGAATGGCATCGACAACCAAAGCAGTTTGTTTCAAAACAATTATGTCCACTGCTTGGTTAGCTAAACTGGACAGCCAAACTTATTGCTAGTCTCTATGGGAGCAGAAAATATCAGTTTCAAACGTTGATAATTTTAAATATTACTCTTTTTTCTTGGCCGCAAATTTAGCTCATTTAAGACATACTTACTGGGGATTAATGGATTAGTCATGTGCATTTTATCTCACCCCCAGCACACACACACACACACACACACACACACACACACACACACACACACACACATACACACACACACACACACGGCTCGAGCTAACACTGACTCTTATTGGTGACGTAAGGGAGTTTTAAGGCCAAAAAGATGGAGGTCGTGGATCCCATATACTTTACTCAGTTTTATTTAATGCCAAGGAGCCGACTGGAATTTCCAATATTATATTCCTTAAATACTGCACTGCACAATATTTCACAAGAAAGATAAAATAAGGGGTGGGGACTGGGGGCGATTTAACATTTCGCTTTTAATAGCAACGACTGAAATGGCTCACTAAGGACAAATCACAGCTTGATTTAACATTTAAACTGTATGACCTTTCTCGATAATCATAAAGAAAATGTGAAAATACACGTAAACGATTTAACAGTCACTTCAAGTTAAAATTAAATGTTGAGCACTAGCAACAATTAATGCACATACAATAGTATACAGATTTTACAAATGTACACACTTTACATAATAGACCGTAATTTTGCAAAGCATGGAAGGTTTGGCAAGCAATTTCCCTGTATGAATATACATAATGGAAAAAAACATTAATATAAAGTCATTTGCATGTTTTATTGAAATGCAGTATAACTTTTTGCAAAATATTGATAGTTTGGTAAGTGTACCGCAATCTTCAGAGTTCATGAGATCATTCACATATTGGGAATGTAAATGTTTCTAACGTTGCAACAATTATTTACAAACATTATGGAATTCATTATCAAATCTATACAAGAAACAGTTTTAATTAGCTCTTTCAATGTTGATGAAACGAAGTTTTCAATATTTAGCGCGTGCTTTATACGCTTGGGTGACTGGCGTACCAATAAAATCATCTTTCTGCTTCCTTGCTCCGTGGAAATAACTATCAGCGCGCTATCGAGTGACGATTCAGGAGAGATGACTCCAAAATCACGGATTGCTGAATGGGCCCTAATTATCTTCCCCTTTTAGGTGGTGCTCCTTAGTTTCGTATTTTGAATAGATTAGAATTTTAAAGAACAAGAATTTCCCAGGTTTTCCTTCTGTTTATCCTGGCGATTTAAAAAAGAATTTGTGTATCTTAGGTATTATTAAAAGAATTTTTAAATTCCCTTTATTTTGGCATATGATTCATGGGCGCAATTTGGGTTATAGAGTATACACTTGGCCTTACTTCAGATGTGCATCTATCAAATAATTGCTAGCTCCGCTTGATCATTTTCACTTCCTGGACTTCAAAGATAATAATAATAATAATAATGAGGACTTTGTATAGAGCCTAATCTTTAGAAGCTCTAAGCGCTTTACAACATTTGACAACACTTAAAAAACATATATAATGATATGATTACAAAATTAAAAACAAACACCACGAAAGTAGAAACAGAAAATATGCTGTAAATATTTAAGGCAAGGATACATTATTAGGTCTTTGATAAAGATAAATTGTATACAAAAAAGATCCAAGAACCATTTTTTTGTAAATACTTTTAATATATTTTGTAATTCATTCTTTGCACTTTGAGAGGTTGGTATTGCAATATCTGGCAAAATTCGTTTTCCCTAATTGAATAACTGCTAAAGTTAGTGTACATTAGACTAATTTAGGCTGTTTTTTTCGAGCACATGGGAGCAGACATTTTGGTTAGGTTAGATCATGTAAAATTTCCACAAGCACAACATGTAAAAAAATTTCTGCCACAGTAAATGAAAGCAGCATAGAGGTATGCCACCGTTTTCTCCATTGTGCATGTTACAAATGCAAACAACTTCATTCATCGTACATCTGTCACTGTCTCAAAAATACATAATATCCGTAGAGAATGTATTAACGCAATGTGCATTTCATTACCCATCGAAATTTCAAGACTTTCGTTATGTAGATTTTAGGCGCACGAAAAGTGTGTGTGTGTGTGTGTGTGTGTGTGTGTGTGTGTGTGTGTGTGTGTGTGTGTGTGTGTGTGTGTGTGTGTGTGTGTGTGTGTGTGTGTGATTTGGATTTTTAACGTAGCTTTAACAATTTTTCAGTCATATCGATACGATGTCTGCAGTGTGGCAGTTTATAGTGATGTCTAGCACTGAAGCACCATGCCGCAGACATGTAGCATGATGTCCCACCCAGTCACATTATCCTGACACCAGGCCGACCAGTCCTAACACTAACGTCTTAATGCTGAGCGATAAGCGAGGCAGCTTGTAGTACTATTTTTATAAGTCTTTGGTATGACTCGGACGGGGATCGAACCCACGACCTCCAGCATCCGAGGCATCCGACCTCCCGCATCCTTTTGAAACCAACTGTAATTTATCTCTTATAATATCACATATATTTTTCGCGCTCGCGCGTGTGTGTGTATTGACTTTAGTACTTTTACATTTGTATCGACTCTTTTCGGATCAATGATAGATTCAAGGACAAAATACCCAATCTTAATTTGTCGTGCGTGATTTAAAAAACAACAATCAAACAACATTAATGTTGTAATATAAATAAAAGCGATAATAATAATAATAATAATAATAATAATAATAATAATAATAATAATAATATTATTATTATTATTAGTAGTAGTAGTAGTAGTAGTAGTAGTAGTAGTAAGTAGTAGTAGTAGTAGTAATAATAGTAAGTAGTAGCAGTAGTAGTAGTAGTTATCCTTACTGTATATTATGTTCATTGCATTGGTTTATGGTGTAATGTTGCCATTCCTTAGTGTCAGTACTGCTGTCTTCCTTTACGTCTCCCGATATTTCGAGTAACGGGGACGATTATGCATTCCTCTTACAACCCTAGTTTAAAACTAAAAGAAAAGAATGGAACTTTTTGTTTTCTAACACAGGATGAGGACACAGAATCACAAAGGTAACATAAAGCTCATCGTCGCTACTCTACTTTATGACCTGTGGGTGCCTGTGCTCAGATTTCATTGTTTTTGTTGAGTACGCATTGCAAATATAAGTCATCAACAATACAATGCCCCAATGTTCTCAAACATCAGTGACAGTGCTCGTTTTGTCGATTGATAAGCGATTGTGTTTGAAAGAGAAACTTTGCTTTGACTCATTAAACAACGTGAAAGGTCAAGTGGGGTCAGAATAGCAACAACATTTTACTCACGGTCGCAGTGATTTGTTAGCAGGTTTATGCATATTCATGAGAAACAAGAAATCTCAGTACACCTGATCACGGGTGAAAAAGAGGAGTAGCGGTTTGTCGGACATAGTTTGTGACGTCGCATTATGCAATTCTTCATGCTTTATAAAACTGTATGGCGCATGATCTTTTGGTAAGCTTTCCATTCGGCTATTTTGACAACTTAACCTGGATATTTTGCTAACAGTCTTAATTTGCATGAAGATTTAGACCTTATTTTCTTGTAAATTGAAAAATATTCCAAGTTTTTTGGGGTTTTTTATGCCTGCATGGTCTCGTGTAAATATTTATATACTGCACAATAAGTAAATAAAGCTTGCGGCTAAATATTTATATACTGCACAATAAGTAAACAAAGCTTGCGTGAATAATGAAACATTCTATGAATTTAGAATAAAATTGGTCCAAAAATGAAATATAGACTTAATTTGTATATTGAATACTACGGATATGGAGAAAATTTACAGTTTGACATTTTAACAAGTCTATTATGTAAAGTTTCTTTTAGTATCCACACATATGCGAAGCTGAAAAATCATTTATTTATGATTAATGATTTAAGTGTTGCTATTATTTTCTGTATTGTAGAGTTCAATCTCTCTTTTTCTACGATATTTCCCATACAGCTATACATTTTATTTGACTGCCTGCTTATACTGATGTATATTTTCCTAAAGCGTGTGTCTGTGTGCAAGTCTTTATAATTACAGTTTTAGATCTCAAATGTGAATCTGCAATATATAACCAGTATTGTGTTGACCTGCCGTTAACCTTAATATAGACACATGCTAATTTTACGACTGGGTGATAGTACGCTGTCATGATTTTTTTTACATTTATCAAAATATTTGGTCCAGATTTGTTAGAAGCGCTCGTGTTCCGTTATGATCAGACTCACTTTCTTGAGACCTTTTCCGAGTTCGAGACTCTAACTCAAGCTATTCATAAAAATATATAAACAAACTTCAATTCCATGCAGATTATGGTAATTCTATGGATTATATATTAAACAAGCAAAGAGAAAGAGAAAGAAAGAAAAATCAGTTATCTGCAGAAAATTATTGTAAATTCTTCAATTTTAACATCCTTCTCTGTAGAAGGAATGAATGAGAAGTGTTTGAATTTTGCTTTAGGTGCGGCTAGATAGCTCAGTGGTTAGCCTGCTAGACTCCTACGTAAGAGTACCGGGTTCGATTGCCAGACCAGCTCTGGTTTGTGCTGTGTTGTGTCCTTGGAGTGTGTTTACCTTTTACTCATACAGCCAAACAAAAACAGCCCAAATGCGCAAAACGAGTGATAGTGGATTTAGCCCAACCAAACCGGAAATATTGCTATGCTTGTCTGATGTACAACAATCATTATATGTTAAAGCTTCCGTGTCAAAAAGCAAAGAGAATACGGGGCCTCGTCACATTTGTCTCCATAAGATTTCAATCTCATACTTAACTTGTAGTAATCGTAAATTTAAAAAAAAAATTACGTCCTTGCGAACGTTATATTTAAATATGCGCTCATTAATTAATTATATTTAAATAATTCATCATAAAACTTCACCTTTAATCCTTGGAAATATTTCTTGGGAAGTCCGGTTATCCAAGAATAGACATTCAGTAATGGGAGATAACTCGGGAAAGAATAAAAGGTGGCTTTTAGTTCGAAACACTTTCTTAGGTTTGGGGTTATTTTCAGAAATATCACAACTCACAACATACATTGTGAATGAAATAAGCCATTAAATATGTATCTGTTCTGGGAAAATTACTTTGTGAAATATGTTGAGCACTAAAATTTACCTTAATAACTAAAGGAGATTTATTACGGTAAAATATCAAGTATTTGTTTTCTATTAAAGCATATTGTCATTATGTAGAAAATAAAATATTACGTGAAGATTTTCTTCAACGTTTAAGGGTAAACATTAACCAGCTTCTGTTATAAAAGATAATAAGTTTAGGTTTCCATTTAATAACGCTCAATAAATTGTAATCAGTATGGAGATAATTTAGCATAGTAATCAATAATTTGTTGGATTAGAAGTTTTAAAATATTGTTTTTTTATTATAGGAATACAGTATTTTCATACAAGAATATTGATAGTTATACACAGAGTAATACTAGTAACACACAGAGTCATACTAGTAACACACAGAGTAATACTAGTAATACACAGAGTAAAAATAGTAATACACAGTAATATTAGCAATACATTTATACTAGTAACACACCGAGTTATACTAGTAACACACAGAGTGATACTAGTACACACAGAGTAATACTAGTACACACAGAGTAATACTAATACACAGAGTAATACTAGTAACACAAAGAGTAATAATAGTAACTCACAGAGTAATACTAGTAATATAGAGAGTAACACCTGTAACACAGAGTAATACTAGGGATACACAGATTAATACTAGTAACACACGGATTAATACTAGTAATACACAGAGTAATATTAATACACAGTAATACTAGTAACACACAAAGTAATAATTGTAACACACAGTAATACTAGTAATATACAGAGTAATAATAGTAACACACAGAGTAATACTGTTAATACACAGAGTAATACTAGCAACACACAGAGTAATAATAGTAACACACAGAGTAATACTAGCAATACACAGAGTAATACTTGTAACACACAGAGTAATACTAGTAATACACAGATTAATACTAGTAACACACGGATTTATACTAGTAATACACAGAGTAATATTAATACACAGTAATACTAGTAACACACAGAGCAATAATTGTAACACACAGTAATACTAGTAATATACAGAATAATAATAGTAACACAGAGTAATACTAGTAACACGCAGATTAATACTAGTAACACACGGATTAATACTAGTAATACACAGAGTAATATTAATACACAGAATAATACTAGTAACACAGAGTAATAATTGTAACAAACAGTAATACTAGTAATATATAGAGTAATAATAGCAACACACAGTAATACTAGTAACAAACAGAGTAATAATAGTAACACACAGAGTAATACTAGTAATACACATAGTAATACTTGTAACACACAGAGTAATACTAGTAACACACACAGTAATACTAGTAATACGGAGAATAATAATACTAATACTCAGATTAATACTAGTAACACAGAGTAATACCGGTAACACACAAGGCTATACTAGTAACACAGAGTAATACCTGTAACACACAGTACTACTAGTAACACAGAGAAATAATGGTAACACAGAGTAATACTGGTAACACAGAGTAATACTAGTAACTCAGAGTAATACTAATAACACACAGAGTAATATTAATAATACACAGATTAATACTGGTAACACACAGAGTTATGCTAGTAACACAGAGTAATAATAGTAACACAGAGAGTAATGTTAGTAATACACAGAATAACACTTGTAACACAGAGTTATACTGATAACACAGAGTAATATTAGCAACACACAGAGTAATACTAGTAACACACAGTAATAATACTAATACACAGAGTAATACTAGTAACACACAGTTGTTGTTGTTGTTGTTGTAGGGTTTAACGCCATTTTTCAGCACAAGATAGGCTATACATGGCGGCTTGTATAAATGGTAGAGGAAGAACCCGGTTAAACCCAGGAAAGAACCACCGACCAACGAAAAGCTACTGGCAAGCTTTCTCACATACCCACAACACACAGAGCAATACTAATAACACAAAGAGTAATACTGGTAACACACACAGTAATCATAGCAATACCCAGAGTAATACTAGTAACACACAGAGTAATACTAGCAATACACAGAGTAATACTTTCTTCTTCTTGTAGAGTCAATATCTTGATACTAATGAATGTTTTTAAAAATCTATCAGTAGAATAAAATAGTAAAATGCTGGATTCCGTATCATCAGAATAACAGTAAAATGTTGGACGCCGTATCATTAGAATAACATAGTATAATGATGCATGCCGTATCATTAGAATAACATAATAAAATCCTGGATGCCGTATGATTAGAATGAAATAGTAAAATGCTGGATTCCGTATCATAGAATAACATAGTAAAATTATTAGAATGACATAGTAAAATCCTTGATGCCGTATCATTAGAATTAAATAGTAAAATGCTGGAT
>JAECUM010050261.1:0-23575 GCA_016617855.1 Megalonaias nervosa | reverse complement strand
CTAGCAGGAACAGTCCGACATCCGCAAGGTACGTAGTCATGATATGAAGAATATAACGTCATTGGTAATGCGTTCTGCTTTTCGGTGATAAATTCTACTAGCCTTTGAATTTCTCCCTCTTATTTTGCTCCTCAATACTACTTGCGGCCAAACAGTGAAAACAACTGTTATTGTCTTAAATAAAATGAACAGCGCAGCTCAAAAGTGGAAAGTATAAAACTAACTTGCAATTCCCAACGATTGGACAGTACTTTAGAACAGGCCAAAGAATGTTTAAATTGTTTTACTCGTACACAGAGAAACAATCATATTCCGTATAAGAATACACAGTTTTCGATACATTAATCAGCTCTGATCGTACCAGTTGAATTTGCTTGACAGTTGTATCTCCGGCAATTATATCATGGAGACATATAAGGTTGCACATGACTGTTAGCACACACAGGGGTAGAGCAAAAATATGCAGAGGAAACAAATAGTTTTCTCTATATTCATATCACATGAAGAAATTACCAAGCATTGTTTAAACAGGTGTTCTTCACCTCCATTCATAGGAGAGCTAGAGAGAAGGATCCCGAAGAACGAATTGACTCACAGGCTACAGTTTCGGCTGAACCTGATTTAACTACAATAATCGACGCAATTGCAGCCCTGCAAACGGTGGACGTACAAAGATTACAAAGACGATTTAAAGTAAGTTGAACGAAGTTATGTATCTATCTCTCAACACAAAAGATCAGAAAACTAATGCAGTTGAGGGGATTGGTACGCCAGTGAGCTATTGCTAAGTTTAAGTCTATCCGTAAACAATTTTGTTTTCGGACCATAACTCCTAAACCGTTCAAGATGTCTCATTTAAACACTGGACAGATTTTAGTTTGGTTCTCTAGATGCCCTATTCGTTATTGAAAATTTTTCTTTCTAAGCTTTAAAGTTTGCAAAACCATACTTTTCTTGATGGGGATTCTTCAGTGTCAATCTTAACTGTAGTACAAGGCCGATTTGACTCAACTATAAGTGACAATTTGTTACCAACGGTTTTGCTAGGCCAGTGAGCCCTGCTGTGGGATGTCTAAATAGGCATCTGGCGGTTATAATATAATCGTAGCAAGGAGGTGCCGTTGATGGTGGGTTAATGTGGGACTATGGCGGTAATGGTAGAATACCCTATAAGGATGGGTCTAAGCAACGAGTGAGAAACCTACCAATTAAAGAGATGTTCACTTAAGGGATAACGAAAGACATGTTGTCTCTTTCAGCATATATATACGGGCTGCCAAGGAAGCAGACATACTAGGATTAGGCGGGTCTAGAGGTTCTACTAAAAGGTTTAGGGTTAGGGTTAGGGTTTAGGGTTTGGGTTAGGAGGGTTAGGGTTAGGGTTTAGGGTTGGGGTTGGGTTTAGGGTTAGGATTAGGGTTAGGGTTACGTTTAGGGTTGGTTTAGGGTTAGAATTAGGTTAGGGTTTAGGGTTACGGTTACGGTTATGGTTATGGTTAGGGTTTTGGGGTAGGGTTAGGGTTTATGGTTAGGGTTAGGGTTAGGGTTTAAGGTTCGGGTTACGGTTTGGGTTAGGGTTAGAATTTGTAAGACAACAATAGATGAGGTTGGACAATTATGGGGATACGTTCTCTCGTAAGACCAAATAAACGAGTTTTGTTCAAACCATTATACCCGTTTTAACGATATTTTCGCCACCGTCGGCGCCACTAATTAGCCGTCCTGTCGGTTTATGTATTCTATTAAGGTTGCGGTCGCCTCATCGACGTATTGTTTTCTTGCTTTATTGTGGTCGCTAGCGGGGCCAGCCATACCTGTTATCCTGTTTTCCACCATCTTTAGGTCAGCGACAATGGTGTTACCGGCCTTGATCATTCTGAGAGCGATTAGCGCGTCAACATACCTTACCGTCCTCATTTCGCCTAACCGAGCGATAGTGACGTCGGAATATTGTATCTGAGCCTAGTTTATGTCGTTGGTGTATGTTATTTCGGGTCGAGTCCTGGTCATTCACATACTTTTTCTCCTCCGTGCCTTTGTTGGGGAGTACTTTTGCGAAAATGTTCTGGTCGTCGACATATCGCTTTGTGGCAAGATTTTACGATTTAGTGGTATCGGCCGATTTGCGAAGGTACCGCCAAACAGCAGCCTTAACCTGCGGCCCATTAACGAACTTATCCCCTTCACTCAGCGTACTGTCGGCCTGGAAGACAGCGATGTTGCCTGATGTCTCTATTCGGCAGTAGAGTACATCACGTAGGACGGACTTTACGCAGCTCGTGCCGTCGGTCTCGCAAAACGGGACAATCATATTGGCCTTATCGTGGACGTACCGTTGGCTAGATACAGCACGACGGCGTTTTTGTGCCTCCCATGGGTAGGAGAAGGCTGGTGGGATTCTTTTGTCTAGCATCAGGTCATTGTAAACCGTAATATTGTTCCTGGGGAGATCAAGGTCGTTCGATCTCACTTCATTCAAACATGAAGAAGTTCAGCAGCAGCTTTTTCTTGCCGCTGCCGGAGCGGTCGAATAGCGGCGCGCTAACACAGTCAGGCGATAGAGACTAGTGAGACTGAAGCTTTTTAATTCTTGTTGTGGTGGACAAATCAACTACATCCATACTTGTTGAACTCTAGCCGGACAGTCTGAAAGGTTTGCATACGGTCTGCATTGCGGGGAAAAAGACTGAACAATATGGTGGTCCTGTCCAGCGGCTCGCATGTCCTATCCGCGTGTGTCTGTGTGCGGCACAGAAAAGGTCACGTTTTGTGGAGACTGAAAAGATAGAACAGGTGCTGCGGCTGCATCGCTACATAGCCACGAAAAGCTGCCATGGAGTAAATATCCACTCGCCACCGTATGCTCTTTACAGCTTCAGGGGTTACTGGAAAGTGGAAGCGGCGGATAAAAATCTGGCAAGGAGTGGCTGAAATAACAAACAGGCTATATGACAGATATACCTATCTGCGCCGCATAAAATTGTTTGCCTGAGTTTTCGCGTCTCGACCCCAGCGAGAAGTACCAGGCTTCCGTAATATTCCTGCCGAACGACGAGGTTGGATAGCAGCTTAACAACACGCGTTGTTTAAAGCCGCTACAAGGCAACCTAGCCTTTATCCATCAGGAAGGTTCAAACTCTGAGTCGGATTCTACCTGTGTTTGCACGTGGCAACGGGGTTGGGTCGTGATCCCATCGGGAGCGATCCAATTTTTTTGTGTGCAGTGGAGAGCGTAGATAGAATTGTCTTCGTCAGGCTACACCACCCATGCCATGTTTTTGCAACATAACGCTACGTTGGTGTGGCCAATCTCCTTTTTCTACGACAATCTCTCAAAGGTAAAGTTCGTGTATTAAGTCACTTCTTTTGACCCACTGCACATAAATCTACTTCTGCATCTGACACCATTGAAAATATGATCTAATACAATATTATTTTGCAGAACAACATCAGTGCCACATGGAAAAATTCTCGTTTATAGGACACATGACATAATGAAATTTAATTCTAATTGATCGGATCAGATGCAGGATATGTGCATTTAGTGTCACTGTTTTAACAAGAAATGTCATCAGTTTGTGTCTAGGAACTAGACAATCAAACGAAACGTATTGGATCCACCAAGCAAGAAATCTTAAAGCCAAAGGTATGATCCAAGTAGAGTCAAAACACATATGTATTATCATTTGTATTAGTAGTGGTAATATTACCTCATACCCTTGTTGGAATTCTAACAAAAAGACGACCACTATCAGATCACCTTATAAAAAAATTATCAGCTAGAGGTAAAGTCTAGAGATTATCAAGGTAGACGGATTGGTCTGAGTATGAAGGGATTGACACTCTTTTACTTGTTTATATCTTTCCTATTATAACTCTTCTACCTGCCATTCCGCTACCTTATTGCCTATATACTTGATGGAGCACACCTGTTGTTTAATAGTCAAATGTGCCTGCAACATCGTTGTGTGTGTGTGTGTGTGTGTGTGTGTGTGTGTGTGTGTGTGTGTGTGATTTGGATTTTTAACGTAGTTATAACAATTTTTGCAGTCAAATCGCTACGATGTCTGCAGTGTGGCAGTTTATAGTGATGTCTAGCACTGAGGCATCATCATGCCGCAGACATGTGGCATTATGTCCCACCCAGTCACATTATCCTGACACAAGGCCGACCAGTCCTACACTAACCTCTTAATGCTGAGCGCCAAGCCAGGCAGCTGCTAGTGACATTTTTTTATAAGTCTTTGGTATCACCCGGCCGGGGTTCGAACCCGCGACCTCCCGCATCCGAGGCTGACTTCTCACCACTTAGGCCACCGGAGCTGTACAACAACGTTGGTATAGATATTTAGACAGTAGTAGTAGTAGTAGTAGTAGTAGTAGAAGTAGCAGTTGTAGTAATATGAGAAGAGTGTAGACAAAGAGAGAGAAAGAGAGCTAACCTACCCCTTACGAGAACTGAATCAATACGGTAACAATTTACTTAAGTTTTGTCATCTATCTGATACGCAGATCTTAAATGACATATAACTAAACATGCATCCAAGACAATTCTATTGCAGCTATGTATTGCTTGATTTTAGAACAGCCGTTACTAACATTTAAATCCTCATTCTAAATTGCCTACTGTGTCAGTTAGGCTCGCTGATCGTATAACATTACATAAAGAACATAATGTAACTGTTACTGTCAGACATAGATACAATGAGACTGACGTACATATTATCAGGCATAGATATAATGAGGCTGACGCACATAGAATTATATATGTTGTAAACATAAGATCTTCATTATTACAAAATTCGGACTCGACATCGCAAAAAAAAAAAAACCTAGTTGAAATGCAATATTGCAGAAGAAGAAGAAGAAGAAGCAAAAAAGAAAGAAGTAGTAGTATTAGTAATATATAAAACTGTTGCTGCTGTTGCTGTTTTTGCAGCAGTAGTATATTTGTTCCATTGTTCATATTTCTTTCTGAATAATTGATCTCGCTTTTGCTAATAATGACATTTTTCCCTTGTTGATCCTAACAACAGCCGTATTTTTAAATGTTGCAGACTTTAGTTCCTCGTGATTTGAAGAATGGGCAAGATGAACAAGATGCCAGCATCAAATTGGGTCAGAAAAGTGACTTGGAGAGAAAATACATAGACGTGAGAGAGAACGATGATGAATTAGATCCAGCGCAAAAAGATATCAAAAGAGAGACTAACAATCAATCTGAGGAGAAAGGGAAAGAACATAAAGCTATAAGAGATGATATTAACATGAACGATCAAGCATCCTCAGAGCAGGAGAACGAAATTCGTCAACTTAAACTAAGCCTTGCAGCAGCCTTCAAAGACGTGAAATCTTTAAATCAAAAAGTTATGGAGTGCCAGAATGAACTGAAAGCGAAGGAAAGGAGCCTGAAAGAACAGGAAAAGGCAATGGAGGATATTAAACGAGCGAAGGATGAAGCATTGATCAGGTTAATTAATATTTGCTGATGAAGTATAAAGTGTTACATACGAATCAACTTTTGTTGTCCATAAAATTTTATGTTTCTTGATTGTTGTTAGGTACAGGTATAACATAACAATTTGTATATGACAAAATTATTAAGTCAAGTCTGTTGTTCAACAATACCATCGAGGAATCCGTGGGTATACACTTCAATATGCACGTCGCATGTCTACTCGAAGACGCGAATTCATAAAGAGGCAAATATTATTCAGTCGCGGAAACATTACATAGCTATGAATGGTTGCACCAAAGTGATTTTGTCTCCGCTGAACACCAAGCGTTTTATTTTCTCTGACGAACTCACCATATATGTGTGCAGATAGATATTGCGATAATTATGTTTTCGCTGGAATGACATGTACGTCAGCAGGTGAGATACACTTGGAGATTTACATGCGGATCTGTACATATACACTCAGAGAATGTGGTGGCTCTTCATATGACCGAAGCAACACGGAACTTGGTATCCAACTGGGTACTGTGCAGCCCTTTTTCAGGATCATCCTGCTCACCTTGGTAACCTTAGGAACAGATGCAAAGGTGCCTTAAACATTGCCTGCTTCACTTTAACCCTGCTCAGCATACTAAGGCTGATAGGAATCACACCTTAACGGTCAAAAAACTTAGCAAGAAGACAAAGGCGACAAAACTCCATATGAGTTCCTTGAACATACGTACACTACAGAACAATATAACAGCAGATAGACCACAGCTGTGGTTGGTCTAGAGATGGCCTGATTCAACATCCATATAGTAACCCGGAGTGAAACTAGCCTAGCTGATTAAGGACAACTCACCAAAGTTGGAGCCGGCTACATCTTATGGAGTGGCGGCAGTACAGAAGAGCAACGTCAAGCCATTTACCCATGGAAGCCATTGGAAGACCATGACAAAACATGATTGCTCAGAGAAATTCATCATGATGGTTCGGCAATTCCATGGTGGCAAGCTCGCTAATTTTGTGGACGACGTCGAGTCATCCGTTCCATTCCCAGTCACTAATGGAGTCAAGCGTGACTGCTTGTTGGCCCAACTAATTATAACGCTGGGATCGACACTATGAACCGGACTAACAGCAAGCTCTTCAATCTGAGAAGACTACAGGCGAAGACCAAGCTACAGGAAGTGACTGTTAGTGATGCACATTCGAACACCACAGTAAATGGCCAAATTCTTCTGGCAGTGGACAAATTCACCTATATCGGCAACACATTGTCACGCGCTGTCAACATCGATGATATTAAGAACGGTAAAATTTCTAAAGCAGGTCTTGCCTTTTTGCATGCTACGCGTAAATACGTGGAGACGCAAAGGAATCAGCCAACAATCAAAACTTAAGGCCTACAAAGCTATTGTCTTGCCGACCCAGTTATTTGCTTGCGAAGACTGGACGTTGTACAGACTACATGCAAAAGACTTTAATCATTTTGAGATGGATTGTTCGATGAAATAAGGGTTCAAGACACATAGGTTCTGAAGAGGGCATGCATCCCAAACATCCACATTCTGATGATGAAATCACAGTTGAGATGGGCAGGTCATATAACTAGGATGTCAAAAGAGCGGCTACCACAAAATTGCCTATAGCGAGGTGAAGGTGGGAAAATGGACTGACAGTGGTCAGAAGAAACGTTTCAATGATTTCATCAAGTTATCCAAGAAACATTTCAACACTGACCATGCGCCTTGGGAAGATCTCCAATAGGATCGCTCCATTTGTCGGTTTCTCGTCCGTAATGGAACTACAGACGTTGTAGTACATGTTTTCATCCGGCATTTAATACAATACGCAGACATGATGACACTATACAAAGATTGAAATTGAACATGATATCCTATAGAAATATTTTCCGTCATTGAAGCTCTCACCGATCAACTAGAAAACAACTGTTGTTCAATGAAATATTGCGATGGTTTACATGATTTTGGTTGTAAGTGATTGCATCATCCGTGGACGACCAGCAGTATTATTAAGTATTCAGGGATTTCATTAAAATATTTGCGTCGTGAAAGACATCATCGTTGTCGGCCATCCAGTTCTTTTCTTCAACTGATGAAGTCCTCTACTTTGACGACATATATCCGGACTGGAAAAAATCATATCGTGCACGGCCATGTGATGCTTGATCGACAATGCTTCGTTGCACCGTCATATTGCAAATGCAACACCTAGTGTCATCTCTATGATCACGATCTCGTCAACGAAGGCCAAATTTCAAGTGGTCTTGCCTATGCCAATCACCACGGGGGAAATCTTGCACATACGACCGTCTTTGCGTGTTTATTTCAGTTCACCTCATATACGATCCAGACCTTTTTATTGGCCTTGAAGCAAACAACTCACCAGTGTTCTCCTTCGAGGATGGCTGTGAAGCACCTGGAAACTTATTATATAATTCCCTCGGGCGCGTACGAGATTGGCTTGATCAATGAAGAGATCCGATGCAGGATTTTTTTTTTACTCTAAATTTTTCACCGTGTCCACGAGCCCATACTTACCTCTGTCATGACTATCGAATCTCCACAGCACACAGTTGACATCCTACAGTCTCTGAGAACAATTCTGGGTTAGCCCGATTATATTGCCGCGAACAAACGAATTATATGTCCGGGGTACAATATCGAGCCTGACATTGTTAGGATTACTTCGGCGATTCGGGTTAATCTGAACTGTGACACCATCAGTGGTAGTTACCATACGAAACTTTTAAGGTTTATCAAGTATTGCCTCACAGGGTTGTTATTATTCGGCTTTTCCATGAATGCGAGCCAGGGTGACCTGCTGTCGATTACTTCTGCGGATCCCTGGTATGTTTTATTTAGGAATCCTCAATTCTGGAACTTACGTTTTCTATCGTGGACCAGGACTGGCACGTGTTGGATCTGATCGCGGAGACTCTGACGATACAACAATATAGTAATGATGGTTCTGACTTTTAATACATAAAATGACTATTTGAGCAGCTACTCTTTACTTGCATGTGCGACACCAATTTGTGTTGTCACGCGAGAAACCAGTGTGTGCGACATACTACGAAAACGTCTTCAGTGATATTGTCCGACGATTGTTCTCAGGAACGCTAAAGGTTCTCGCGTTCATGGCTGTACACACGGCACAGATGGCCAAACAAATTGGAATGCGAGTCGGTGATTGCAGAAATAGCACGCCGGGTGAAAAATCTGGGATTACAGGGGTTCCAATCGATTTTAGATCGAATACTACGATTAGTAACTGAACAACCAAAGGTGATTGCTTTTCCTTAATAGTTTTACTTCCATCAACCGCAGAAATGATCGCGCCGATCAATAAAGTCATTAATGAAGCTCTTGAACAACGTCTAATTGAGTTAAAACAAGCCAATACTGATTCAACAATTGCAAATCGGGCAATGTGAAGCAGATTTTAGTTGTCTCTCAAAAGGTACCGTACAAAACCGATAATTTATCAATTTTCATGATGGCTCGATTGAACGATGCATTCGATTTCGCAGTTTACAAAGACTCTCCTGTGTTGCGAGATCGAATCATCTGAGATCATCATTATCATTTTCACCCAGCATGGAATCCTAATCGGTCCTGACGAACAGAACTACAAATGCAAGATCCATCTCGATGTTCTTCTTCGTGAAGCCTTCTTGGGAGCTGATGAACAACCTATTCAGGGCGACAATAACAATCACTCCGATAATACCAAAGTTGGATTTTTCAATATCGGAATTATGGCGTTGTCCAACAGCGTATGTTATCTAATCTGAAAGGCAATCGATGCACATTTCGACAATGTTGACGTTGGCACGACGATTCTCGGATTCGCTATATACAGCAACTATTACACGATATATCCTGGCCTGTCTATCACGTCTATTAAGGATACAGGAGAACATGCAGATCATATACAGTACAACGTTGGTGTTCTCACATTTTGCAGCCAGGGAAGACGTAGATGTTAAAGTCGAGCACCCGGTCCCAATTACAGGTGATTTTTTATACTCTCTAAGAAGACTCTTTAGTTGGAAACCTGTAGTTGTTTTCTCAAATTAGTAATTGAACAGCATAATTAAAATAATGTCATATCACGAAGCCACTACTGAGCTTAATAAAACCCATGTTGCGAAATTAAAGAGGGCAATAAGAAATTCGTGCTGGGTCACATTACAACTTTCCCCGACAAACCTAACCCAAATGCAGCCTAATTAGCTCAATGCAGCCAAGCAGAATTAACCTAGGTAACATTACATTTGCCCAAGCTTGGATTGATGAAAAGAAGCAACGGAATATTTCCATTCCTCGTGTCGTTATCCCACTGTTGTTGATGTGTGTTGCTGCCGTGGTTGCAAATGCTGCCGTTAGAGTCCATTAGAACCGAGCCTGGCATGGCTATGAAAGAAGTGGTCGGGAAACTTACAAGCTTACAAAAAGTAAAAGTTCTTCGGCTACATGGACGGAGTCTTCGGCTATCGCATCGCCGTTGATGACTACAGAGCGTATGTTTACCAAGGTTTTCGATTTTTTCGCAATTGCAAGGTTAATGAAGCGCTTCTGAGAGGTCTTCATGAGGGATGAACTTCGTCGATTAGCCCTAACGTGGGTGACCGGCATCATTAACTTAGATTCGACAACAGGACGCAAGAACCAATCTTGGACGCTGATGCTGAAGCGACCGATACATGGATGTAAAGTCCGTTAATTTGATTTCTGCTCTTCTCAATAAGATCCGTAGTAACATCATGCAACATAAAGGAATATTAACAAGCAAAACAGAGGAAACGCTCGTGGCTTGGCGAATAGCCGACTTGTTTTCATTGGTGACGTTGGTAGCATTGATAGGACTAAACTGTACATCTTTAAGATCATACCTGTTCCTGTTAACCATAACCAAACGCGTGTGGGGTATAATGAGAATGTTGATAAATATTTACTGGGGTGATATGTTTCACATATGCATTATCGTTGTTTGCACGTGTGGACTGAAATTCATTTCGAATAAAACAACTTCCGGAAAGAGCACTTATCAGTCTTAGACGCTTGTGTTTAAGATCTATTTGTACATATACCTGATAGATCCTGAACAGCCACGTGATAATTATGTTGCTGACTTTACAGAGGGAAATTGAATCAGCGGTCAGAGCTTGCCAACATTAATGGTGATTGCGCTAATGTCTTGAATAGGAATATCTGGACCAAGACGGGGTTAACAGACCCTCGTATATGCTCAAATACAATGTACGCCAGGGCCAGATAGAAACTGTCAGGCAGGACCACCCAGATATACCAATACCAACTCGGAGCCAACTTGGAATAAACTCAGCACGCTAAAATGCCCGGTTGTTGGAAGCTAGTGTCGCCGTCTGGCGTAAAAATATAAAGGGATTGATTTTAGAGTGAAAAAGTGAAATTAATTGACAAATCCACCGCGATATCATTCTCCATCGATTATTTTAAAACAATGTTGACTAAACCAAGAAATGAAGAATCTCCACTAATACTGGAATAGGACGCACTTGTACATATAGCATTTCTTGCAATCAATGTAGCTATGTGTGAAATAAGATCCGTATAACAAATCGCTGGAGACATGCAATGTTTCCCTGGAAACTGATTTGCATAATTGCATGGTAGTTGTATCAGTGAAGAAAATTAATTGGGTGGAAGGGCTTTGCGTCTTCCTCCCGACTTAGATACGTCTGGACATGGTCAGCATCTTAAACAATTATACTTTGCATTGACGTTGTTAACAGAAATACTGTGATGGACCCTCAGATCTTCTGACGCGGAAAATAATCGAAGCAGAATAAACGCTGTGCGATAAAATCGCAAACAAAGTCGTAAAATGCAAGCGCGAGTTTGTGGTCATGAAAGCAGTTCGTTGACTTGGCTTGGTAACAACTGTTGGCCTTGGTGTGACGGGTATTGCAACTAGGGTGACTATCAAAATCATTCCAATCGGATTTGCTTTTGGTAGTATACCGATAGTAATCGGTATTGAAGGTGGCGCTGGCAAAATAATTTAATTACTGCTTCATCAACGTGTACATGTTATTCGGAATTTCTCACAGTGGCCCAAATCAGCCTCTATACAATTCGCCAGCTATACTCAATGGCCATCGAAGATAGAATCATTTTTATGGTCGAAGTCGCGTGTAAAAAAAAAATAGTAAAATCATGGGGATTGTGGGCGTAGACGGCTCGAAAATGTCTCAGTAATAAAAGGCTAAAACTCATAGTTCACCATAAACTGTCACCACAAAAAAAAAAAGAAAAGTAAAAAGACACGACAATGATTTATTGACGCATTCAGACTTGGCACAAGAAACTATCAAGCTACGGGCCTCAGCAAATACATATGAAACCTTGTGTTTTAATATGGGCCAGCAAATGCTGCCCCGTGTTTGGGGCGACACAAATTCCTTTCTTGTATAATGAATGTTCAGTGGTGTCTCCCAGTCACGAGATCGGAATGTGCGAGACGTCAGCGACTCAGAATATAACACTGCTTGAATCGTTATATACATATCCACTAAATGTGACTTCTTTTCGTTTACTATGTAATTACCTTTCTCATTTGCTTGATTACTTACATAAAACAGAGGAAAAGGTAATCAGCTTGCACAGGTTTTGGCAGATATGAGATTTGGAACTGGTTAGAAATTGAATCTCTCGTTTGTTATTTGTAGACCCGAAATTTAGAATTAAGTGCAAATTGAACCTGATGTATTTTCGCCTAAAACGTTTGTGGTTTACAATTGGGTGCAGTTCCAGGAAAAATGGCAAAGCAGTTTTGAAATAAATATGTTATGCTCTTGATCTTGGAAAATGAATATATCAAAAGTGAGACACTGACAAAATTACAGACAAAACGAATTTTACCCTTTAATAGCGAAGTTTATTTTCATCTTTTACTATTAGTTTTTCTTGAATTGATTGAGTTGAATTACGAATATTTTCTATGGTGAGTTTATGATAATTTTAAATGTATTCAAACGATGGAAGAACAATAGTGAGTTTATTATTGTCGCATGCAGGCTAAGTCACGAGATTGGGCAGAAAGTGTCAGAGGGAAACCCCAATATTACGGATTTGAGTGACCACAATAGACCTACTAAGCTTGGAGAAATATACTCAGAGCTGTATGACAACGAGTGGACAAACGCATTCGAAGTTCTCACCCAAACCTTTCAAATGAATGAAAAAAAGGCAATAGAACTATTGCTCAAGATTCTGCAGGTAAGTAAAAAAAAATAATAGTTACCATTCCATAATGACAATCCTTTATAAAAAAAAATGATTGTATCCAGCTATCATGTTCAGAAATATATTTTACGACATGGTATACACAACATGTTTAGATATGCCTTTAGATAAGAGTAATTATATATTTTATATTTAACTCCACGTGTGACTGTCTGAATTTGGTTTTATATTGATGTATATCTACAACTGTTACATGCATTCAGGCGTTTTATTTGCACTTTTCAGGAATCCAGTAAGCATGCAAGCGATCTATCCCAGTCAAACATGAAGAAGGTCGAGAAACTTCTCCTTGGATCTTCAGAAGAGGTTAGTTAGTACCTACATAAATGAGTTTCGTTATGTTTTGTCTTCATAATATTAACACTTGCTTCCTTTTTTTCTTTTTGATATAGAAAATAATATATTGGTGAATTTAACCTGATCCATTAAAGAAATTAGGAGATTGATTTTCAATGCGTTTCAAAATAGTATCAACATGTGAAAATTTCAGATAAATTACGAGGGGTCATTAATATCCAGATATATAAGATCTGAAGTTTGCGAACTTTCCTGATGTCGTTAGTGTGAAGGAAAATCTTTCCAAACAGATCACGCGAAATGTAAAGAAATGTGTGGAACTATTATTAACAAGAGACATATTACTACCAAACTACTGTTGCAGCTACAACTAAAATTATTATTATTATTATTATTATTATTATTATTATTATTATTGTTGTTGTTGTTGTTGTTGTTATTATTGGTGTTTCGTTGTTATTATTATTATTATTGGTGTTTTCGTTGTTCTTGTTGTTTTGATATCCCTAACCTTCTGGGAATAAAGGGGATAATATTGCAGTTTCCGTGTGTTAGACTGTCCGTCCATCCATGGCAAAGCTTTCCATGGCTTTTCCTCTCAAATTAATTGGAGGATTCTAATGAAACGTTATAGGCTAGATATGCGACTGGTTGGTATAGATGTGCAAATAAATATTCATTACCATTTTACTCTGACGAATGTTTGCCACATTTCTTGAGAAATTATCAAACTTAGAGTTTTTTGTGGAATTCAATTCGTTGTTGCTTCTCCAAACATTGATTGGAGGACTTTATCGAAACTTTGGTAGGTTAGATATTTTATTGACCTAGATGGGCAATAAGGTTTAACTTTTTTCTGGCAAATTTTGTGGACATTTCTTTACACCTTTCCCAGCAAGGGATAAATGGGTCAATCAGTTCATTATTTATTGACCTTGTACACTTGTTGAGAAAGTTACTAAAACTTCGCCGACTCGATATTTAGTTCTCTTGGTTGAGGAATAAGATTTATTTTCATCTGACTCATTTTTGTGAAAGTATTGAATAATTATGGAAGGAAATATTCCGTTTGGACGTCGAATTTGTCATTACGTTTCCTCCCACGGCTCGGAAGATCGTATAGAAACTTTTGTTACCTTGATCTGTTTACATTTATAATAAGCTTTTTCCTCAAAACATATTTTAGAAAACTGTTTTGAAATATTGTCGAGAAAAGGAAATGTTCAAATTAAAGGTTGTTATTTCGTCTCCACATAAATAGCCTGAATTTTTCTGTTTTGTCCCAGGCTCCAAGGAAGATATGGATATTGTCGTTGTATCTTTCTGTCAATCTGTCTGTATGTCTATTCATCTATCTCTTCGCCAATCAGTATGCCTTGATGTGTTTTGTCTTTGCTGTTTATTCCACACTGCTGCAAGCATTTTAATGTAACTTTACCTAGATGCGTATTTTTGCGGAGGTCAAATACGGTTTCAATTTTTTCTTTGACCCTCATTCGTAGTCTTTTTTTGTATCATTGAATAACGATTGTGGGTACGTCGAGAACTGACTTAGTAATCACTTCTTCTCTGAGGGTGATGGATGATTCTATTAAAACTTTCAAGGATATATATATATATATATATATATATATATATATATATATATATATATATATATATATATATATATATATATATATATATATATATATATACTGTTGGTTTAAATATGCATTAAAGTGTAAGTTTTGCTTCTCTAGCCATTTTTATGAACATTTCATGAACAATTGTAAAAGAAGTATCTGGCATGTCAGCGCGTTTGCTTAAACAACAAACGTTTCCTCACTGTAAAAGATGTACACGTTTTGTGTTAATATTTTAAATCACATCTTTTCAACATCTGTTGCAATATTATATAAAACTTTTGATAATATTACTGCGGGTATAAAGTGTATATATGGATTATAGTGAACAAAGTTAAAGTTCTCTACGAACGTCTATTAAAGTACAGGGTTATGCTAACAGGTACATAGTCACAGAGATGAAGGAGTGACACCTAATCCTTATTATGACTGGGTACAGTTTTTAACGGTACGCCTGACTTTCATTATATCTCTAGTTCTCAACGTTTGGGTTACCGTACCCTTTTATTCTCGTTTGCTCATTGTGTTCGAATTGAGAGTTTCCCCTCTATCCCCTATCAATGTAGAGTTTGTTGCATACCACATTGTTTACTCATACTATAATGGTTTCATTAAGTAATTGATTTTAATCATATACGCTCTTGCACGATTCACAATTCTGTTCTATAAAATTGCCTTCAGACTAATGACTATAGGTAAGAGTTCCCACACATCTTTGAGCAGTCATTTTTTTCCATATATAAATATCAAAGTTGAACTCATCTCCATATATCATCATCATTTGTTATGTTTTTCATATACATGTTTAATGCACTGGCAATTGACGTCATTGTGATCTGATTCATTGCATCCTTTCAGCTTATGCTAATTTTTCATTCATTGTGTTTGATTAAGCCTTTGTACTCCTCCAAGTCAATGAACTCTTTATCACTCTGCCTGATGTTTGTTTGTTACACTTCTCTTTTCAGCCACAAAGCATCATTCTAATTGACTTCTTATGACAGGAAAGTCTGTTTAACTTAACAATTAGTTGCAGTGCACCATTGATGGATATCAACTTTCCTGTGTCACTTCATTTTCTGTCATAGCAACAGCCCGATGGCTCAAACTGATCATACATTAATAGCTGCGAGTGTGTTACTTTTTTTGTTTGTGTGTCTAGTGCTACCATTACCCTTTGAATGTACTATTTACCGATTTTAGTTTTAAGTTTCACCTTATGCTAGAGCGAGATATTTATGTAGCTTCTTCAATTTTGTAACTCCGCCTCGTCAGTTAGCAGCGTGTTTTCTCTTAAGTTTTCATCACCAGTATATCTACTCCTTTGGAAGCTGGCATTTACTCTGTAGATGATTATATATCAACATGTTTTCCTTTTAGTGATTAGTGTACGATTTATTGGAAAGTCTTTGTCGCAAAATTGTCCACCTTTGGGTGTTCCTTCATTTCTCTCGTCTTTATGATAGTGAACCTTCTGTTACTAAACGTGGATCTCTGCCTTTGTCACTACGGTGACCTTGAATTTCTAATTTTGTTGGCACTGTCTGCTCTGATACCAAAGGCCATGAGCTCTATATTTTATTATTGTTGTTTTTGCAACCCATGGGCGTATGTTGAAACTATAGCTTTCTTTTAAGATTTATTGCAGAGTTTTCAGTCCAGAGCTCAGGTTACTGTCACTACACCATAATTATCAATGTCTTGATTTGCTCGATGCTCTGGTATAGATTAGTGGTTGTACTTCGTCTACCTTAAGCTATTGTCTCATTATTGTTTTGTAATTTATATATATATTTTGGAAGGAGGTTTCATATTAGTTAGTTGCTAGTTTGTGCGTGAACGAATTCTCGTTCTTTTCCACTATACAAAACTTTATATTGATCACATTTCGGATTTATATTGTATGCGAAACCTTAGTCATAGGTTTATATAATAATTCTTCCTTTATATGGTAAAATGAAGTTTTATGTTTGTCTCTTAGCTCATTCTTATCTCAAACTTTCTCAGCGAGCATAATCCACTAACACTTTTGTTCACAGGCTGATGGTAAACCCTGCTATACCAACCTTAGACCATTGTGTCCCCTTTAATGAGACCCATTTAAAATTAACACTCTCCTGTATCTCAACTGCCTTTATCTACATTCTATCATGTTTCCTATTGATTGGTAAGAATCATTCTGAGAGATATTTTAGGTTTTTTCATCTACAGATCAGTTAAGTATATGAATACATTTATTTAAGATCTTGTTTGTTTGAAGCCCACACCTGAGTGCAAACGATTGTTAAGGGAGGCTCGGAAGCATGTCAATATTGAGAAAGCCGAAGATCATATTCAGGTAAGAAAATAATTTCCACCTTAGCATTTATAATGAGTGATAAAAGGAAAACATCAATCAGGTATGAGAAATTATCACAAAGACCTTATCATAAGTAAAATATAATGTGGATTAAAATTGAAGACGTTCTTGACTAAACAAATACTAATTTATTTGCTATTGCCAGCAAAGTGAGAATATATATATATATATTGTTACGTGTTGGCTTGTACAAAAATAACAAGAGAAAAGAGTGAAGCCAACAAGCTTTGTATATTTTAACAAAATAATTTATTTCCCTAGAAAACAAGGTAAAAATTGGAAACAGGACTTACGGTTTGTGAATATAATCCAATATTTAATCCTAAGATTGAAAATATACAAGTCCTATCACTAAACAGTTCTAATAGAATCCGGGTTCGAATCTCGATGAAATTCCAATATGAAGGCGATGACGTCAGATTAGGTCGTTGTACTGGTGGTAACAGATCCGCGATTGAATCACAGTTTATAGTGTTTTCGGTAAACTCCAGAATAAATTTCCACTGAATTTCTTTCTCCCAGAACTTTTCTAAATATAAAACACTTGCTTAGTTTTCTAGAGAATAAATTATTAAATTCCCCCAAAAATGAACTTCAAAAAAAATCTGGCTTTAACAATATAAACACCTTGTACCTTGAAGGTGTGGACATACGACTGACTAAATCTACTAGAGAGCGTCTGTTTAAAGCTACAATTTTAGATCACATGGTAGATCACGTGATAGGCTACGTGATTTACTAATTTGAACAGCGCAATAAAAAAATGCCATTTATCACGTATGCAAGAATACCCATATCTAAGAATCAAATTCTCACACTGAAAATATATCAAAAAGAGAGACTGTTTACAGTTCAGCTAACATGCGGGCCGAAATGACCTTGGCAATAGCCAATCGTCTTCACTCGACGTTTACAAAAACTGTGAGCTAAAAATAGTGCTGAAGAAATCTTATAATCTAATCGGGTCAAGCCCATTTTCCGAAAAGAGACTTAAATCCAATGAAAATTATCATTACAATAAAATGTAATGAAACAAAATTAAAATAAAAAAAGAATTTAAAACTAACACACAAGCAATTTATTTACATATTCGTAACACTTCCCCAATAAAGAAAAAGAAAGATTTATATAACAAAGCTTTCTTTTTACCACATGTAAATTATACATGAATTAAAATAAAATTACATAAGAAAACTCTTATCAAACTATACAAAGTGTACATGAAATAATAGTTTTATACACGGGAAAGTGCATCTGGAATCAAATTGTCTTTTCCTTTGATGTGCCTGATGTCAAGATTATATTCTTGCAAAAACAAACTCTACCTTAATAATCTTTGATTTTAATTTTCATCTTGTCGATGAAAGTAAGGGGGTTGTGATCACTATACACAACAACCGGAGAAGGAGCGGAGCTAATTTAAACTTCAAAATGCTATAATGCCAATATTAAAGTGAAACATTCCTTCTCTATTGTTGAGGAATTCCTTTGGTGCTTATTTAATTTCTTAGAGAAATAGCACACTGGGTGATCAACACCATTTCTATCTTCTTGAATCAATGCTGCTCCAACCCCAGCATCACTTGCATCAACAGATACGTTAAAAGACTGATTGCAATATGGAGCTGTGACAACCGGCACATTCTTGAGTATGGCTTTTAATCTATCGAAAGCCTCCTGACATTTTTCAGTCCAAAGAAACTTGTTTTTTTTTTCCTCAACAAGCTTTTGTCAGGGGTTTAGCAATATTAGAAAAATTGGAACAAAACTTTCGATAATATCTGGCCATACCCAAGAATCGCATCAGTTGCTTTTTACTGACATGCACAGGGAAATCAGAGATAGCCTTCACCTTAGCATCTATAGGTTTAACTTGACCATGTCCCACAATATGTCCTAGAAAAGTTACACAAGCACGGCAAAACTCACTTTTAGTAAAATTGATTGTCAAATTAGCATCAGTGAGTCTTTCAAAGAACTTCCGAATCGTGGCTAGATGTCCTTTGCAGGTGTCGTTGTAGATGATGACATCATCGATGTAAGCATCACAATTATCTAGACCAGAGGTAATCATATTCATCAAACGTTGAAAGGTACTTGGGGAACCCTTCGTCCCGAACGGCATTACTTTATATTGATAGAGTCCGTCTTGAGTCACAAATGCCGATATTTCGTTTGCTCTTTCCGTTATTGCAATTTTACCAAAATACTTTCAGAAGGTCAAATTTGGAGATGTACTTGGCATTTCCCATTTTATCAATACAGTTATCGATTCTTGGTAATGGAAATGAATCTGTTTTTGTCACACTGTTCACCTTCCTATAATCAATACACATACGGAATGTTTTATCTGGTTTCGGAACAAGTATATATGGTGAACTCCAATCACTTTTACTGGGCTCTATGAAATCGTTCTGCAGCAAATACTGTATTTCCTTTTCAAGTATTCCTGTTTGAGAGGGTTCATCCTGTATGGGTGTTGTTTCACAGGTTTTGAATCTACAATTTCAACGTCATGAAACATTTTATTTGTCATCGTAGGAATATCTGGAAACAAGTGCTCATATTCGAATAATAACCGTTTAAGTTCATTTGATTCTTTCTGTTGCAAATGTAAAAGTTTCTGGTCCAGATTTTCCATAATTTCCGAATTCCGAAGATTTCTTGCTCCAATATCAACAGTGCACGATTGAATTTTTTCACATAAATCCTCACCTTGTGGGACAGGTACAACTAAATTCATTGCATGATTTACTTGTCTATCTCTTTCAATATACTAGTACTCCTTTATTTTATTTAGATCAGAGTATGATTGTTATCATTTAACTCATTCATTTTCTTTTTTATTTTGTAAGGGCCGCAAAATCTAATTTGAAGAAAATTTTGAAGAATGGGCAAGAGAGAATGAACTCTATCACAAGACTCAAAAGTTCTCTCAATTAAAGTTCTGTCAAACCATAATTTCACTTCTGACTTGAATTGCTGAGTGCCAGATTCAAGCATAACTAGCTGGAAAATTCCAGACATAACATTTGACCTTTGACCTGATGGAACAGATTTAGGAAGGCGAAATAAAGTTAAAAACTTTATCAAAGCTTTTACTATGGTTTTGGTTTTAATATTCCTCACAGGAATTGCCTCTGGGAATCTTGTTGACGCACTCATAATAGTCAACAAATATTGGTTGCCTGACTTGGTCTTAGGTAAGGGACCAACACTGTCTACCATAATTCTGCTAAATGGTTAGTCAAATGCAGGAATAAGTTGCAGATGAGCCTTAGGTATCTTCTGATTGGATTTTCCTACCATTTGACAAGTATGACAAGATCTACAAAATTTACAAACATCATTTCTGATATTTGGCCAATAAAAATGAGTCAAGATTTTGTGATAAGTTTTATTTATCCCTAAATGACCAACCAGAGGAGTTTCATGGGCCAAACTAAGTATTATTTGTCTGTAAGATTTTGGAAATACAATCTAATAGTTCACTGGCCACTCGTCACTAGCAGGTACCTTGGGACGTCTCCATTTTCTCATTAGAATTCCATTTTTAATAAAATAACAGATAGGTACTTCAATGGCTTCAGTTTCACTAATGGCCCTCTGAAACAAACAGGAGATCTCAAGATCTTTTTCCTTTTCGACGACAAGTGATTGTAGTTTGTCACCCTAATTAGATAAAAGAGAATTAGTATTTTAAAGAGGATCACTGTGATCAATATCTTTTGTTTGATCCAAATTAGGAGTGAAAGTGACCTCATCAAAAGCCTGACCAATACATGTGTCAGCTAAAGGAATATTTTCCTTATCAAAATCATTCTCATGAGCTTTCTTTGACATCTCTCTAGTAACTGCACAAGCTGGGTATAAATCAGAGTATTCTTTTTCAATAGGATCAACTTTCTGATCCAAAGAAGGCTTGTCAGTTACAAGTGGATTAACCACAACCTTGTCTCCAGCTAGGTGGTTGCCTAGCAACAAATGAATACCCTCAACGGGTAAAGTAGACACTATTCCGACTGTCACGGGTCCTGAAACTAAGTCTGATGACAAATTAACAGAATGGAGAGGAACATTAACAAAGCCGCACTCTACTCCCTGAATGAGAACACTCTCATTAGAACAGGACTTCTCAGAAAAAGGCAAAGTACCTGATAATAACAGGCTCTGAAAAGCTCCTGTATACCTTAAATTTTAATAGGGATAGGATTGGCCAAATCACCCAAGAGTGATATAGAACCTTTTGACATGAATGTTTCATAATTCATCATGAGAAAATAAGACTGGTGATTATTAGACCCAACAAATGTATTGCTTTCAATACATGACCGTGACCTTGACCTCTTAGAAATAAGAGCATTTGGGATAGGGCTATCTTGATTATGATGCCTATATTTCAATTTGAGGCAATGTGAAACGACGTGTCCTTTTTCTTGCAATAGGTACACGTAGGAATATACAAGGATTTTGAATCAAGTTTCTTTGAAGCTTGACTTTTAGAAGTTGTGCCAGATTGAATTTTTAGAGGAGTCGTATTAGGTTGTAATACCTTTATACTAGTAGACTGCTGAGTGAATGATTTGCTTAAAACAGGATGTTTATGAGTTAAGGAATGCTCATCAGCAGGAAGAGTAGCATTTTCCAAGGTTTCAATCTTATGCTGTTGTTCGAGACTTTGATAATCATGTTCAACCTTCTTGGCTAAGCACTATCTCTTAAATAACTGCTCTTTTCCCCTTGCAACTTCAACATAAGTTTTTCCAGCTTCCTATTTATAGTTTCCGAATATTTTGCCGAATTCCCCCCCCCTCTCTCTCTCCTCTTCAAATTGCAATAGCAATTGCTTCTCTTCAAATTGCATTTGTTTCTCCTCTTTCTGAAGGTGAAGCTTCCTTAACTCCAATTACATCTTGTATTTCATTTTGAATTCCATTACTTTTATGTCAGAGACTGATACCGACTTACTGATCGAAGCCAAAACACTTTTATCAAGAACATTCTTCTCTACCAATTATTGAATCAAATTTTTTTAATTTCTTGTTTCGTTAAGGAAGATTTTGCTTAGAAATATCGTACTTTCTGGGAAGTTCAAGCAACTCATCTTTTTCAGACTACCCAACTAATCCTGAATAGGACTAGAAAGAAAAGTCTCCAATTTTAATGACATTGTGGATGAAAGCCTGTTGTTTTCACTAAAGATTTCAAACAAAATATAAAAAAGTACTTGGGATTCAAAAACTAGGGGAATTTAGATTTCAAAAAACAATTTTCTGAAATATTTAGCCAAATTTCAAATATCCCGGTCAAGCCCCCAATTTTCTATTGTTACGTGTAGGCTGGTACAAAAATAACAAGAGAAAAGAGTGAAGCCAACAAGCTTTGTATATTTTAACAAAATAATTTATTTCCCTAGAAAACAAGGTAAAAATTGGAAATAGGACTTACGGTTTGTGAATATGATCCAAAATTTAATCCTAAGGTTGAAAAATACAATTCCTATCACTAAACAGTTCTAATAGAATCCGGGTTCGAATCTCGATGAAATTCCAATATGAAGGCGATGACGTCAGTTTAGATAGTTGTACTGGTGGCAACAGATCCGCGATTGAATCACAGTTTATAATGTTTCCGTTAAACTCCAGAATACATTTCCGCTGAACTTTTCTAAATATAAGCACTTGTTTAGTTTTCAAGAGAATAAATTATTAAATTCCAAAAACAATTGAACTTCAAAAACAATCTGACTTCAACAATATAAACATCTTGTACCTTTAAGATGTGGACATATGACTAACTAATCTACTAGAGAGCGTCTGTTTAAAGCGACGATGTTAGATCACATGGTAGATCACGTGATAGGCTACGTGATTTACTAATTTAAACAGCGCAATAAAAATAATATCATTTATCACGTATGCAAGAATAGCCATATCTAATGATCAAATTCTCGCACTGAAAATATATAAAAAAAAGAGAGACTGTTTACAGTTCAGCTAACATGCGGGCCGAAATGACCTTGGCAATAGTCAATCGTCTTCACTCGATGTTTACAAAAACTGTGAGCTAAAAATAGTGCTGAAGAAATCTTATAATCTAATCGGGTCAAACCAATTTTCGGAAAAGAGATTCAAATACAATCAAAATTATCATTACAATAAAATGTAATGAAACCAAATTAAAATAAAAAAGAATTTAAAACTAACACACAAGTAATTTAATTACATATTCGTAACACTTCCCCCATAAAGAAAAAGAAAGATTTATATAATAAAGCTTTCTTTTTACCATATGTAAATTATACATGAGGTAAAACAAAATTACATAAGAAGAACTCTTATGAATTATATAAAGTGTACATGAAATAATATTTCTCTACACGGAAAAGTGCATCTGCAATTAAATTATCTTTTCTCTTGATGTTCCTGATGTCAAGATTATATTCTTGTCAAACCAAACTCCACCTTAATAATCTTCGATTTTTATTTTTCATCTTGTCGATGAAAGTAAGGGGGTTGTGATCACTAAATACAACAAC
>JAECUM010050260.1:0-28254 GCA_016617855.1 Megalonaias nervosa | reverse complement strand
AAAACAGAAATTATCCTACACATATCATTGATTCTGCGCTGAACAAAACTCGTAATCTTACTCAACATGAGGCTTTAAACACAGCAAATTGTACAATAGAGAAAAATATAGTTCCTTTCACAATACAATATAATCCTTCATTACCTAATATAGGCCTTATAATTAATAAATATTGGAGTCTCCTAAACTTATCAAATAAAAACAGCGTAAAATCACTTTACAACAATAAACCAATTCTTGCTTATAGAAGACCCAAGAATTTGCAAGATTTTCTAATTTGAACTAAACAGACAGAAAATAAAAAAAGACAATTCTTGTCATCTAAATGTAATAGACACCGGTGCTCTCAATGTGCAAACATAAGAGAAAGTACTTCTTTCAGTAGCGCTAATACAAAAGAGATATTTTCTCTACGTTATAACACTAACTGCGTATCAACTGATGTGATTTATTTGACAACCTGTAAAAAATGTAATATGCAATATGTTGGACAAACACTTCAACAAGTTTCTAAGAGAATGAATAATCATCGCTTTCATATTAAAAATTATAGAGATCCTCAATTTTCCTCTAATATTTCTACACATTTTAATACCAATAATCACTGTCTACTCGATTTTTCTTTCATGCCAATAGATATTGTGCATGGAGACATGAATAGACTCATAAAAGAAACTTATTGGATTCATAAATTAGATACTTTGTATCCAAATGGCCTTAATACAAATGCACTATATAAAATTGTATAATTTTCTTTTAAATTAATAAATTGTATATCCTTTATAACAATATAATTGTATGTATGACTGTTTGTCTCTATTTTATTTTATTATTCTCTCTCTCTCTCTCTCTCTCTCTCTCTCTCTCTCTCTCACACACACACACACACACACACAAAGGTTCCAAAGATTAAATGGAAAAACCTGTTGATAGAGTGAATTCTCTATATAGTTTAGAGAAGGAGGATGAGAATGGAGGGAGGGGGGTAGGGAGGGGAATATAATGAATGTTTCAATGATAGTGAATCAATTGCTGTCTGTCTTTAAAGTTTTATAAAGGGATTTACCTATTCTAGTAAGATTTGTTTTTGGATACATTTGATTTCATGACTACTCCTCAGCTTGGCATGGAATTAATTTGATGTCCGAAAAATATTTTTTATTTTATTTTATTTTATTTTATTTTGTAAATGAAAGATGAACTATACAAAGTTATATCTTATGAATGTTAAATCTTGGTGTAGCATGTTATATGATGAAGGAAAAGATAAACTAATGCAGATGGTAGATAGATTAATAACCCATGAGCCAATTTATAACCACTGTGCCAGATTCATGATTCAATCTTCTATGCATAGCATAAGATACAGTTCCTAGATCTATCTTACGCCAAAAGTGTAATGCTATTTCGATTGATCTGCATAAAAGCGGCTTTCATCCAGTGTGATGAAAGTACGACTACCAGAAATTCTTGCCATAAGCTTCTCAACGTTTGGCAACATGAAATTGCAACAATGTATATTTTCCACAGAGGAGGCAACATGAAAATGCTTCACTATATTTTCTACAGCAAAGGCAACATTAAATGCGCCATTGTATAATTCCACCTAGAAAATTTCAGAATCACCTCTAAAATAAAGGGAATTTCCTCGCATCTAACGAATAATGTATATATTGCATCGGGTGGGTCAGAAACAATGTTTTCATGCGTGGTGCAGCCGCGAGTGAAATTACGAGAGAGAGAGAGAGAGAGAGAGAGAGAGAGAGAGAGAGTCACTAGGTCACTAGGAAACCAGCCATTTTGAAAATGATATGAGTGATGGTTTAGTTTTCATTTCATTCAAAATTATTTTTAACTTCGGTTTTTTACTGAAGTAAAGAAAAAGCAGTAAATTTGCATTATGAAAATCTCTTTTTATTGCTTGTCATAGAGCAATTCGTTATAAAAAAAAAAAAAAACAAAAAAAAAACCCCACCATGTAGAACAAGATGTTTTAAAATAAGGATCATATACCTTAATACAAGGGATATTCTTGAGGTAAAGCATTGGCATTTCAGGTACTCTTCAATTATGGAAAACAAAGAAAATGTATTCAGGTACCGGAACGTAGGACCGAGGTAAATCTATAATATCGCGCAGAAGTCCAACCTACAAATAACATTTAGCTCTAAAATACAACTTTATTGTCACGAGTATAACAATGTGAGCAAACCCGATGTATACATTTTAAAACATAAATGGAGCTGTGAAATTTCCAGTCAATCAGTCCGTTTTAAACACTGCCAACTCTGGATTATATACAAAACGAATCCGGCAATCGTTACAATTCATTCATTATTGCATCTCCAAGTTACAAAATGTTAGCGAGATTCATCCATAAACGACATCAAGATGGTAGGTGGTATTCATTACAGAATTTTATGCATTAGCATTTATCTAAAAGTTGGTAATCGTTACTATTTATCACACAGTTGGTATTCAGTGGTATTTATCACACAGTTGTTATTCATTTGTATTTATTATACAGTTGGTATTTGTTGGCATTTATCACACAGTTGGTATTTGTTTGTATTTATCACACAGTTGTTATTCAGTGGTATTTATCACACAGTTAGCATTAATTTCACTGAGGTCAACGCTCTCAGGCAATCCGCGATGGGTATTCATATTTTGTGGCAAGTAGGCATTGTTAGGCCACCACAAGATTTTTTTGTGAACAAACTATTCAACTTAATATATTAACTTATTTTAAAAACGACACATTTTAGTGATTTAGGAGACTTTTATGAGCAAACTATTGAATCATTTTCATAAAGCATGGTTAATTGATATTTTAAACATAAGAGAGAATACTTCCTTTCATATTCTCTCTCTTTCCTTAGCATTCTTCTTTAAACTTAAAGTGGTACAACAGTACTGCATATACCTTTCCACAGTCTGTCGTATTGAAAGATGATTGAAATACTGTTTCAATATTTAATCTTCACCTTAAACTGAGGAAATATATCGACAATAATCCACAGGGCGGAAAGGAACAATTAGGACAAAATTCCGGGGGCCTACAACGGCTAAGGCCACCGCAGAATAGTATAATTTTGTTGGTTGTTGTTTTGCAATTCATAAGGATTTACTGGAGAATTTTCTCCCGGGCCCACAAATCCAATCCGCGGCCCTGAAAATCCATACACAAAACCAGATTCCTAAAATCAAAAATTCTACCTCTCGTAGTAAATAACTAGATGGAGACATAATATAAAACGACCAGCTACAACATTTCTCTTCAATTTTATTTTGTCTTTCAACAGTAAAGTCATAGAAAGAAAACCTCAGAGACATATCTGCTTTATTTATGAATTGTAATACAAAGCTGTCATAAGTCTCTTAGTATAACCAGTTCCTCGGTTATCTACGAAACCTATATCATGAAAACCACCAGTCCAAATCTTGATAAGAGTTTCTTTCCTGATATAAACGGATTCATTTTATATCAGTGCTGTATGCACCTGGAGAGAAATTCAAGACATGATAGCTCCATTCAGGGCATGGCTGGATCCATTCATGGCATGACTAGATTTATGTGTGCTAGTCTCGGGGTCGCCCAATGTGGATATTTGAGAAAGATTGCTAGTAGTTTCCCGTAGGTCGGTGGTTTTTACCGGATTCTTTGTTCATTAGTTGTATTCATAAGTTCTATAAAGTTAAACATTTGTCGCTTTTTTCTGAAATATTTGTTATATATCTTTGGAAGGTCATTATTTACCGAGAATGCATTTGGCAAAAATCAATGTTAAATTACGCAGACATTTTTGGGCGAAGTGAACCTTCCGGTCTGATCCAGTACAAATCGGACTGAATAGCTCGCGTTGTGATGTGACAGTGAAAGACAACTAGTACTAATCTGATTGTTATACCCAAATTCTATTTTCTTGACCCAGTTTGATACCTGGCCATTTTATATCAGTCCATAACAATCGATAATTTTGTCTGGAAACATACAGGACTAAATATAGATTGCTTAAAATATATCAGTATTAACGTTTATAACAGCAATTAACATCCAAATTTTAGAAAATACGCCTACGTGACCACAATGCCAAGTCACCACTGGTGTGGTAGTGTCATTATGGGCATTATGGATGTTTCTTACTTCGATAGGTCAAAGCCTTATATACCGCATGATTCACGCAAGTAGATACGAGACCGTAGTGAGCCTCGCGTGAAAAAATCCACAAGCTATGTTACTATAGTAGGTGCCGCGGTCAGTCCAACACAATACCGTAGCTACCTAACACTGCAATTATAGATAGCGACGGTGTTGCGGAAATATGTATTATGCCGGATTGTTTTCTCTGTGTGGGGATATATAGCTAGCAGAATATATATTGAATGTGACTATACATAGAATGTTTTATGCACAATATATTTTGCCCCATGCAAGTGTAGAGGAGTTGTGCGGAGGAGGGGCAGATTGTTTTATAAATGAAGAGAGATTAGTGAGCTCATCTCAATCATCTGAGGGGAACGCATATTGCATCTAATCAGCCTTAGCGACAACACCTTACCATTGGAGACCAAGATCAGCAACAGGAAATGCCTACAGAAGTTGAGACTTGAAGAAGAGAACAAACATATTGGCCAAAGATGAACAATAACAAGGCGGAGTCTGTCGATGATATGGATAACATTATTAATGCTTATCTGCAAGGCAAAGTCGACAAGAGGATCCAATCCTTTTATAAGATCTCCTATATCATATAAATGGAGATGTTTGGTGTCCACGAAATAAAATCCACGCTAGCAGTCCTTAAATCCAATAGACGACACGTCCAGCTCAAAAGGATATGACAGGATAGTCGGTCATTAAGAAGACACTTCATGATGTTGCTACTTAACAAGTGACTTTGCGACTGCAACAGTTGCGAAAGGTCCTCAGAGAAAGTCCACTTAAAGCTAAGAAAGCACAACAACTGCGATAGAGGAGGAGAGTGAAGTCACTCAAGAGGACGGTTTTTATCCCAAATCCCTGCACGTTTGCTTACATTTCTTGGCGAGGAACGGTCTATCCATCTCTAGTATAGCGGAGTGGAAGTTGAAGGGTTCCTGACACAAACACATTCTAACCCACAAAAAGACGTTGCTTTGGGTGAGTCGGAGGATCGTACCCGTTGAGCCACCATCCTGTGCCCTAGCAATGGAAGAACCACTTGGATAGAAGTATGTGAATTCGAAAGGAAAACTTGATTTAGCTCGGCCCCAGGATCTAGTAGTATACCCTACAGGGTGTAAAAGATATGCCCTAAGCTGCGTAGACGTCTTTAGCGACTCGTGCGAGTGAAATGGATGAAAGGGAGGATCCCTGCTTTTAGGCAGGACGCTGAGGATTGCTTTCGTACCAAAGAAGTCCAAAGATATCAGTCAGTTCCTGTCGATATCGTTACAGAGCGTAGAAGTAACGACATTCATCTCCGTACTGGCAAAAGAATTACCGATTAGATGACATACAAATATATCGATACATTAGTTCAGAAAGGAGGATTTTCTGGAGGTATGAAACAAGCTGGTGTCATAAATAATCTTATCAGGGTAGCCAGGATGCAAAATGGCAATTGACAACTTTATGGTTGGATCTTGCCTTGCCCGATGCCTCTGGTTCAACACCCAAACAAGCCGATTGAATTAGATCTTGAATATTTTGGCAACACAGCAAATAATCAGGAGGAATTACAGCCAAATCAAACGACACTTTACGTCAAAGGCGTTCGCCACTTCGTGGATCGCTCTGGAATGTGGGGTCATCATATACTTTACTCTCACTGTCATTCTATTTATGGTGGGCATGAGCCCCATAATAAATAAAGCAGAAAGGAACACAGGTGGGTTAAAAACAATGTCAGGGATACGCGTTACAACCAATTGTGGATTCAAGGATGTCGGACAGTCACCACTGACACACACGTGCAGGAATGATTGTTGTTAACAGCACTGGAGGAGACTGTATTGTGGGCTTCCGTGACTTTTAAGCCAATAAATGAGGCAGCTTGGTATTAAGAAATGCTCGGGTCACTTCCAAGTTTCCGATGAAGATCCAACATGAGGAATACTATATTTAATGGATAACCCTATCAAGTGCCTTCGCTAATGGAAAAATGCGATGCTCAAACGCTCAAACAATTCATCAAACTGCTAGGGAACCAAGTAGAAGAAGGGATGCGGAAAATTAACTCGCAGGACAAGATCGTTGCAAAGGCATTAGGATGACAACTGGTAAAAAGTGGACAGTTTCCTGTCAAGATGAATAAGCAGAAGTAGACACCAGCACAAGGAAATAATGGGAAAAACCTGTACTAGATTACAAGGCTTGAGAGTAGGTCAAACCCAGATCTGAAACGAAGCTGACCCAGCTGTGAGAAGGACGAGATAGGGTGAGTTGATGTAGAGAGTAGACAACCAAAAAGTGTCTAATTATTAAGTCAGGGAGCATGGACCAGGTGATCCTTACCATAGAGAATATCAGCGTGGTCTGATGTCTAGAATTATGAGCTTCTCCGGAGCCAGTTTCTGCTGAGATCAGTGTATCCTATATTTCCATCTCCAACAAACTTGCACAGATGATGCTCTATTCATAATCCTGTATGTCCTCTCTGTGGCAAAAGAAGTCTCCTAGAGCACATCCTGTCAGCAGACCAAACTTCACTTAGACAAGGATGGAAGTATGACAAAGTCGTCTAAGTGTTAGCTGGCGTCTAGAAGAGGGAGAGAAAGCAGAAGAGACTAGCATTAATCACCAGGCCAAGATCGATCAAGTTTGCCAAAGAGGGAGAAACCAGTAGCACGTCACCACAGAGGAGAGAAATCTTTAAAGAAGTAGAGAGTTGGGACATGCGTATGTATTTCTAGAAGTTCTTTGCCAGAAATTGTCCGGAGTCTCTACGTCCAGATGTGATGATTTGTCCAGAGTCTAGGAAGACGCTGTTGGCCATTGAGTTGGCTGGACCTTGGGAGGAGAAGTGTCCTGAGAATCAGGAAAGAAAGTCGAGCAGGTATGCAAGGTTGATGGAGACATACAAAGAGGAGGGGATGGAGAGCTTGGATATTACCAGCAGATGTGCAAAGTAGCGAGATTCCTGCTCTGTGTTAACTCTGATCTTGGGAAGGTCAATGTTGGATTGCCTGCAGGTGATTGTGCCGTAGGCGGATGATCACCTGTGTTATGTTGTACTTAATGATTTTATGGAAGTTATTGAGTCATCAAATAAGTGTCTTCATGGTCCACCACTGATTTATGTTTCCCAACCGATGAAGCCCCTACTATTTACGACCCTGATACGATTGCAAGTAATCGTGTCCTGTAATATGATGTATAGCATGAACACCAAGTGATCCAGATAGAATATTTTGCCAAGGTCGACACTTAAACACAAAAGTAATTCCGGGACTCAACGATACGCACGTGGGCCTAAAGTAATCCGAGGCAACTGCAACATGCTGATGATATTTCGTGGCATTGACGCGCATGGTCTCACAAATATTCATTGAACCTGGCTTGCTACCGACCACTCATGGGTTTCATAATCCGTTTCCGGAAGTCATCCTCGACCCCTCACCATTGACGTGTCTGGTGGTATCGTCACTGGACGGAAAATATCGAGCTAGGTTCGATAAAGCAATTTAACAATCCTGATAAATATATAAAATGATGACAACCGCCATTAATAATATAGCAGATGTTGCTAACCGTTACCGTCAAGCTGCTCTTGATCAAATTAAACTTCTTTGCGATTACATAGGTGCACACACTTGTCAAGGACATGTTACTGCGGCGATAGATTGAATAAGGAGATCACTCAAACGGGTTTCAAAAACAGAAAGAAAAATAATTAAAACAAACGTTTGCATCGGTAAAAGAGCCAACAAGACAGAGTGTAGCCAGGATCGTGTACATCTAGAACATGTGACTACAATCGCAAGCACCAATGCCGCTGCAATGGGAATATAAAAACATCTAAGTCAGGTCAGGCGTGCGATAGCACAATTATCACACATTTAAGCAATATTAGAGGGTCTACAAGTGAATGCTGGAGATATATTTACGCTTGTTCCATAAGACCATCCACCCGAGTACGTATTAAAGTTAAAATCTAAAGCTAATATATTTTAAGCAGTCAGAGCTGCATCATATCTTTCACAATACGTAAAGGTCCGCCCCTAAAATACCTGATGCTGATAAAACAATGGACAATATGCTGGAGCATGAATTAACTGACCTAGTTACGTCAGTCCGAACAGGACCGCATTGTTACACAGGGAGTTGTTTGGAAATAAAAATAAGAACTGTTGATCCTATCTGGCCTGAAGCTTAGAATCTTGTCATGCTCCGTCGAACCATAGGTGAAACAATGCGAAACCATATTTAGCTATTTGTCTAAACACATTCCAGGAAGCTTTGCAAAAGAAGAGTTTCAGAAGGAGGGTGTGCCTAATAAGAAGAATGTGCGTCCAATGGAAGACGAGGAACCATTCCAACGTTGAAAAGATCTATTTGGTCGTGGACACAAACTTGGGATAACCCCAGGGTTCAAATGCATGACCCTGGACGAACAACATGTAAATGAACTCGTGAATCGTTTGGAACACAAGTCGGGTCAGTTTGCGCGAGAACAATTTACCAGAAGTCATTAAAGAGACCGCAACGAGTTGTCCGCGGTTGCTCACAAACGATATTATGGGCTCAAGTACGTTGCGACTGTTTGTGCACTGACTCACTGAAGACATCAATGATGAATATTACGACACTGAAGATGACTTCTAAAAGTCTTTCCATTAAAACACTTGTTGGTGCTTTCGCAACGTCTATATTGCGATGCAGTGTAAAATTATAAATACAAACCTTAGCGTTTACCCAGTATTTACAATCTCATCAACGAAACTAGAATTTAATGTGACCTCCGCTACACCAATCACAGCGGGGAAATCCCGCACTAGCGTAGTTGCCTGTGTATAACAGTTGGCCTAAAATCCAATCATTACCCTACGTTGATCTTCACGTCAATAGTTCGTTTGAGTTTCGGTAGAGGAAGATACATGGCAACTTTTTCAACTACCCTCGACATCGTACGACACGGACTCGAACATAGAATAGAATTTTGTTGGTCACTACCAGACTCTGCAATTTTTATACGTGAACAAGAGCCTTCGCTCAGTTCTACCATCTCTATCGAATCTGCACCGTATCCTCTTAACATAGCACAGCCATCAATAAGAACAATTATTTGTTGGACCGAGGATACTCCCGTGGGCCAAGAAATTTTACGTGTGACATACTATACTGCATCACACATTATCATGATTATCTCAACGATTCAGATCAATTTAACATGTGATACCAATAGCGTCAGTTATAAAGTTATAAGGAGGAGCCTGTGCAAATGTAGCTCTTCAGGGTTACAAACATTTTGGATTTCACCAACTGTGGAACCGTGTGATATGATATCGATTACTCCCGCGGAGCCTGTGTATCTTCCATATCACAATCACCAGTTGAAGGTCTTCCTATTATCCTTTTTGATCAGGGCTGGCACATGTTGGATCTCCCAAAGAAGACCTTGAGGATACGACTGTACATTAAAGATCGACCTGATACGTAACACATTAATAATCATGCGTGGACATGTGATACCCGTGCACATTATTAACGAGAGTAAAATCATTAATATGATATATTATGGAAATATCTTGAAGATGTTGCCCATGGACAATTCACAAGGGCGCCAAATGTGCTTGCAGCCTTGATTCGCTAGCTGCATCGATTGCTGAACAAGTTTCAATGCGAGTACTTAATAGCATCAAACACGTTGAAGAGGATCGTTTGAAAAATATGGGATTGCCAGTTGCTCAGTTCGGGATGGACTGATCTAACTGGTGACTCGAGAACTGGGGGTAGAACCAAATTCGAATACATTTGAATCAATAGCAACAATGGAGGTACTCAAAAACATCTAACCAATTCTATCATTGCAAATGGGGCATTGAGAAACGGATTACATTTGGAGACGGCAAAACGGTACTAGACGAAACGGAAAATGTATAAGCAATGTCAGATTTGAAGATATGCATGTGCCTTTGAAGATAGATCGAAGTAAATATAATATTAAGCATTGTTCGTGCCTGGCGAAAGATCCTAATAAAACACACTCGAATAGACTTACAAGCACGTGTTACGTCTTGGTAAGTTGGCCCGTGTGAGGTCTTCTTGGAAATCAATGGAAAACTAATTCAAGTCAACAATAATTACTTAGATCATGCTCGGGTTGAATATGTCAACTATAATATTATGGCGTTTAGCGCTACCGCACATTATATCCTCTATGAAAAGAAAATCTAAGCATGTTTGAGAAAAGATGATATTGCCACTACGATTCACTGACTAGCCAGGTAGGGTAATGATTTTGTCAGACCAACTGACCCGTCCATGATGTTTTACAAGGATTGGTCCAACAGCGCAAATCATATATATAATGCTATTACGAAACGCGACAGGAAATGCTGAAACGGCAGCTGTAACTGCCATCAGTGCTTTTTATAACCTTGGATTCGTAGTGCCTCGTGTCAGCTTAAAGGAGACGCTTTATTGTTTTCGTGTGCAATACCTCTCAGTCATATATTAATATTTTAGAGAGATGTTCGCAAAGCTATTTTGGAGACAGACACACATGTACAGTACACCGAAAGCCTACCAAAGATTATGCAATATGGCTCCATAATTGTGCGGCTGGCAAAGATGTGTTGCTGAAATTAGCATTTTGGATGCAAGGCGATAATAACTGGTTAGGAGTGTTTGATGTTTCTTTGCGATTAAACGGTCAAGACCCATGCAAAGAAACTTTACTTGACTGCTAAAAGAATAATTTTGGTCTGTATTTGGCGAGAATCGCAACTGCTATTACATGCACACTAATCGGAATTGTTGTTGCAGGCATATCAATAGTAACAAAGGTGACTAGCCGCGCAGGTAAAATAATCCCGTTACGGCTGCCTTCGCGATTACGTGTTGGCACGAAACTTCTCGCAGCGGCACAAAGCAATTTGAATATAATTAGTAACTCTACTCAGTGGCGATCGAAGATAATATAGTCATCATAAAGGAGTTCGATGCTGTGTTGGCGGAAATAGAAAATAACCGACAACTTCATGAACAGCTTAAGAACCAAGGCGTTAGCCACCCAAATAGGTGAACGATTTACAGGCATTGAAAATCTAGTAACTGTTTGCCAGTGTATATTGATCTCCCCAGGGGCGTATTGGCTTGATAGCGGCACCTAGTATATTAACTTGCCTAATCAAGCTCTCAAGTGTGATTCAAGGGTTAAGTTATGAGGTGTAGAAGGCATTGGCTATTTCAGTAAGAAACCTCCAAAACCCCCATTATGATACTACATTAAGGAACGCGACTATTGCGTCTATGATCACCAGAGTCTGCACAAAAGAGAGAGAGCGAGAGAAAAAAAAGGATATAATAATCATTTTCGATTGAATACCTATAGGAACATGATGGACCAGGAATTAAGTTAGATCGAAACCGATTGCTCTTAAGCATACTGTATTTAGCACTTATAGTAATAATTATGGAAAAGATTAAAACCAGTCTAGAAATGTTTGAAGTTTAAATACACAACCACAAAACAGACTATATACGGGTTTGGAATGTTTTGATTACTTGATAATGAGACGTTAAATTACATCATCTTATCAAACCGGAGTATATCATTAACTGAAATGAGATTTAGAAATTATTTTTGCATTTTCATGTTTAAATTGTTTGTTTGTTTTGTTTTCATCAGTCTGGTTTAGGAGTCTCAGTACTGAAAGAAGAGGTTAATTTATAAGTTGCAGAACACGTGTTACAAGCACCGTAGGTCTCCATTAGAAAATTTCGTGTCTCTGTTAACTCCCAAATTTCAGGGCTCAAAATAGATGCTAAAATACTTGTATTTTGTTCGATAAAATTTTGAATTTGATAGGTGAAACAAATGAAATAGAAATTTCTTGCATAGGATGCTTTAGTAACTTTTTAATTCAAAATGCGGACTATGCTAGTGGACACTGACAAAAGCCTAAGTTTTCTCATGTAAAATATACAATTTTCAAAACGCTGCATGTACTGAAAAGGTACATTTTTATTCCCAAAATTAGATGTATTATCTCTCTTTTACTTTAACTTATTTAGTCTGGAATGGAACTGTAGCATCACTGTTTTGCTTATAGTTAAGTCAGGTGCAGAGTGATATTCAAGACTAACACAACCGCAATTTGTTCGCCCTTCTATGGTCTTAGCCCGATTGGTCAGGCATTAGTACTTAATTACAACAAAATCAATTAAAAAAATTGTACGACAGTAAAAAAATTTAAAAATTTAAGGAAATCGCTGAAGCCCTTTTGAAATCGTTTTATATTGATATTCAAATTTTGTATGAAACAATATTTTACTCAAATAAGATATCTGGATGCGGGATACTGGAGTTTCAACTTTGAAGAATTATCTGCTGTTTAACTTTTCTTCAAAGGGTCTTGCGTCACAAAGCAGTTGTGGCTGACACTTTTGTTTGCGTGATATAGGGAAAAAATGCTACGCATACGTTCAAAAAACCTGGTTTTCGTTTTTTGGCTTGAGAAATGATTTTTTTTTTTTTCTCTATTTTGAGTTAACATTCAACATGATATCTGAGCAGGCATTATAAGTTTTTGTAATAAGTATTATATATATATATAGGTATATATATATATATATATATATATATATATATATAGAGAGAGAGAGAGAGAGAGAGAGAGAGAGAGAGAGAGAGAGAGAGAGAGAGAATTATAAATATACACCAGACAGAACAGAAAGTGCTCTCCCTGGATTCTATAGAAGAATGCTTGATAAAAGTAGGCAGAATTAATATTTAATACATATAATATTATCATACCGGTTAGAGAATTTTTAATTCGACTGTACGGGTTGCCCATCGCCTTGCCTGCACACACCAGCTCATATTCCAATACGACTAAGCACGCATCACCAATAAATGATGCTACTGGATGACTGTAGATAGATGAGAATTAATTACTAGGTCGTCATGCGAGTTTGTTTGCTACGCATGAGTGCATATAACACCGTTTCAGTCGCATCGTTTATTGGTGATGGAATACGGTCTGGTGTATACCAGGCAGGTGCCATAGACCTGGACCCAGCATAAATGCTAAATTAGATTAAAAAGTCCAGGAGCAGAAAGGATCAAGAATAAAACTGTATGTAGTGAAATATATATATATATATATATATATATATATATATATATATATATATATATATATATATGTGTGTGTGTGTGTGTGTGTGTGTGTGTGTGTGTGTGTGGAGAGAGAGAGAGAGAGAGAGAGAGAAAAAAGAACTAACCTTCTTTCTAGGCGTTTATAATGTTATGAATAAATGGCTTTTTGCGTTGGAATATTTCAGCCTGTGCTGCGGTAGACTCGGTCGAGCAGATATCATAATTTCATCATCTTCGTCTCCGTTCTACGTCTTTCGTATTAGACAACCAAGGGCTCTTCATTTTAACTTACAGACTATTCAGCTCAGAACGTTGACATGTGAAAACGCTATCTTTCCTGTAGTGTTTGAGATACTGTTCGGAGCCAATTACAGCATGAATCCCAGAAAAGCTTTCATACCTAGTATCGACCGTTTGTTGATCAGCCAGCAGATGATAACTAGAATGCCTAGTGCACTTCTCAAATCCCTCCAAGCGCTTAAGTGGGTTTAGTCATCTGCCTGTCATTGACTCCATAAATAATGAGAAAAATCCGAATGTTTCCGTTTAATCAAGCTGGACGATCTGTTCGGAATGCCGATCGATGGAGCACTAATGATGAGGCCTTTCGAAACCAATAGGAGGCACCCACCCGCCACCCCAAAAAAGAACAAACAGAAACTGCAATTAGACCAATAAATGATTTACGAAGAAGCGTTTTTCTGTTAATAGTATCACATTTTATCACTGTGTTAGGTAAAGTAGATAATGAACAGTTAAAAATCATTTCGACTTAGGTTAATGACAAATAAAATAAATGCCGTGTGTTGATATTTCATTTAATTGACCAAACATCTGCACCAAATATTAATGTGTCGGCCAGAAGGTCATATTCTACACGGTGAAAAGGGCCTAATACCGTCCCTTAGTATGTCTGGTCAATGAGCAATGCGACCGCAAAACCTGCTCTCTCCGGGCCATAGTACTAAGAAGTAGACACGGCTCACGCAGACATCATTGAAGTTCTTTTCAATACAGCACGCGTGCTTGTCAAAGAACTACAGTAGGAATGTAATAATTTCAAGATTAATTATATAAATTAACTTAATCTGGACAGTATTTGAACATTTGTATTATTTACCAACTCATTAAATTCGCATGTATTGACATTCTACCTGATGCTTCTCAGCTGCATATTATTTTCATAGTTCAGCAAAACGTCGACACTGAAAAGGGCAGTGATATTCATCACCTGCGCCTTGGGGTGGGGGTGGAATGGGGTGGGTATAATTACACGTATCTATAAAAATATTATCCAAATTCTGGTAGTTGCCAAAGCTGGTAGACTTGATTAATTATTTTAGCCCCTGTAATACGTGTCACATGTTTGCTAACACAACGCACTTGCAACTGATGGTGCAAGTTTAGATCAGTGTAACGTTAAAGCAGTCTTAAAATCCCAGAAATATATAAAATGTAATTATGATGGTGAGATATTTTATCCTCTTAAATCTTGATAAATCTATAATGTTGGCATATCAATTCGTGATTCTCCCCAGGTATATGATTATTTTCTCAAACGTAGACTATTGCCTCTCAAATCTCAAGATCAGTGATGAATTTCCAATTATTGTTGATTAATGAAATAAGAAAATAACGAGAAAATATTGTTAATATTCCTGTTTATTGTAAATAAATTAAATATGCCACTCAGTTTTATCTAACTCCTCCACCTCTCTTTAGTGCCATAAGGGACATAAATTCTTTGAGAGAGAGAGAGAGAGAGAGAGAGAGAGAGAGAGAGAGAGAGAGAACTTAAAATTAACGTAAAACCTGAAATTGAATTTACGCCAAGTACCTTACAATAAACTGGTTCGTTATGATAGTAAGCCTGCATTTCGATACAAAGCTGCCTATCGAGACCTGAGCGAATTAGAGTAGATTTTTTTTTTGCTAATCATGAATAAGGTTCTGAAAAATATTATTTTCAAACATTGATGTCCAAAGACCTCTCTCTGTAGGTTTTGATCGGACATTCAGCATGACAGCTTCTCCACCCCCCACCCCCCATGATGTATGATTATAAGCGAACAGATACATTAACCGAGAGAGAGAGAGAGAGAGAGAGAGAGAGAGAGAGAGAGAGAGAGAATAACAGAAATAAAGTTACTTGGAATGTTTTAGTAACTCCTGTTAGGAGGAATTAAAGGTTCACATTAAGAATCAAATTTCCAAACATTGTGAACTGGCGCAGCCGTTTAATGTTTGTAGCGAAATCGGGGTATGGATTTGAAAAGTTCGCTGCCTGAAATCAAAACAGTTTTCTGAAAAGTCAGTATTATATACCACTCTGAAACTGTAGTGGACCGGCCGTTTAATTTGTTGGAGGTGGGTGCCTTTAAATTTCTTTCCAATAAGGATATATATATATATATATATATATATATATATATATATATATATATATATATATATATATATATATTCTTTACTTTTACCTCCAGATGTTTTGTTTACCACACTTTGTGTAATGGACATAATTAGTAGGGGGTGGGTGTTTTTTTCGGCGCATCAATTTAAGAATAGTTTTCTCCAGGCCACCCCACCCCCAAGTAAAATGTATGCATAATGGTATCTATGATGGAATCTGGTATAAATAAAATATGCGTATGGAATGTACGATGTATCGTTCATATACCACTTGCTGCATGCAAGGCCGGTTTAAGAGGCCCTGGAGTGATTTAGAAAAAAGCCCCTCACCATACCCGAAAACATTTTACTGCATTGCAGGGCACCCAGCAGGGCGGAGTCCTATGACAATTGTTCCATTTGCTCCGCCTTTTAATCCAGCCTTGATTGTATACATTCTGCATTAAAATCAAACTCCACATAGCCTCCTTCCTTTGAAAATGTATAGTTTGGTTACGCGGCTTAGAGCCATTTTCGGAATATGCTAGGCTATACATGACGGCCAGTCTAGCAAGAGCCTGGAAAGAACCTGCCACTCATAGGAGACTACTGGCACGCTTTCCCACATACTCATGTCGAGACTGGAACTAAGGAGGACAGAGTGAGTGATCTGTTAAGGTCAGCGTCACTCGGCCACCCAGGGATACATCTATACGTCTTAGATTACTCGGCCACCCAGGGACCCCTTAAAATTGTATACATCTCGTGGCTTATGAGTGAAACCGTAGTTAAACATACTTGATACAGCAAACTATATCAAAGTATCACCATCGTCCCTCTTTAGATGTTTGCAATATATAAATAAAACGTCTCCCCTCGATGCAAAAAATCCGGATGGCCATCCGTGGAGATTTTCCCGCAGTCTACATATATCTTAAATACGGATTATGGGATTATGGGTTTGCGGCAGATATAGATTTTTCTCTGCGCTTACTAAAAGGATTTTCACTTCCTTTGGAAACTATGCTTTTGTACTATTGGTTTTTCTCTGTGCTTATTGAGAAAATTATGAAGTCAAATACAAAACATGATACTGTGACTGAATTTCAACTAAATGATAGCCTATATGTAAGACATGATAAGTAGCCTATATTTCGCAGCAAAGTCCTTCGATTATACATTGGCAGATTCTTGCGGATGTAGAACATACATTATTTGTATTTTGTTTTTGATCATCTTAAACTGATTATAAATGTATTTGCATATTCAGATATACTTTGATGAATTAGACGTAGGAAAATACCCTCGCGTATGCCTAAGTCCACCTGCAAAATCGCAGTTTCTGGAAAAGATACCGAGAGTTTACACCCGAGCATACCCCGCATAAGCTTCTCTCTCTCTCTCTCTCTCTCTCTCTCTCTCTCTCTCTCTCTCACACACACACACACACACACACACACACACACACACACACAGATTGTTACGTCCATGCATATATTAGCGGTAAATATGTCTGAATTCCACGTTTCCAATACATTTTATGCGGCAGTAATGGGGCTTTATGCGAACAACAGACATTAACATCATTCCGTATGTCAAACATGCTTCGGCCTCTATATGGGCAAACAGGAATTTAACATTATGTCTTTACGTTCACAACACTCTATAGGGATAAACGGGAAATAAAATTTTGAAAATGTCCATTGATTTAACGTGTGGGCATGTATAGTGACATACAAGAATTTAACACTACACCTCTTGAGATGTATACTGCCATAAGGGGAAATGCAATGTCAAATAGTTATCTACTATCGTACAACTATCCATCTACTATCAAATATTTATTTCCAACACCCCGTCATATACTATCAAATACTTATTTATGTAGTCACAAAGAACTAGTTATCTACTATCCAAATCCTAGTTAGATACTATCCAAACCACAGTTTGGAGTGACCACCACTCCACATTTATTACCCAACACGCCGTGTCTATAATGAACAAAACCCCACACTTAGGCAGTTTGTAGTGACAAATACCGAACCATCTACTCTCCAACCCCCCACACATTCTATCCAACACTCCACATTTACAATACAACACGCTGTTGAAATGACCAACACTAGTTTACCAAACAACCAACGAAATGGGAAGGCTAGGAAAAAAGGATAATGAAATCGCATACTGTTACACAGAAAAGGGTGGGAATGCATACACACACTATGCTTACATACACACACTATTTAGTTTTTGTGGAGGACAAAGTCATACACAAACATACAACATACGTTGATGCAGTTGACCTTGGAAGATATGATCTTCGATCTTGGATCGGGGTCTAGAAGCAATGGTGAAAGTTTCTGATTTCCAGTCGTCGTGGAGAATACTTGGATATCTCTCTGCTCAGAGTTTTACTGACGTAATTTCCCACTATTGGCAAGACTTCCACACATTGCACGTGGCATCTGACTTCTTCGATGATATTTCGTACTCGTTAGAATATATTTTGTATTCGTTAAATTAGAACACAGTAGTTTTAAGTCTATTTAATTTGCATTGTTAATAAATTGTTTAGTTTTTGCAGATTATATGTCAAAGGTAACTCAAAATTATATAGATGACCTTGTCCAAAATCAATGACACTTTTGTAAACAACATTATTTGCCTATTTCTGGCCGAAGGATAAATATTAGGATTCGTGTCTTTGTCTGAATCAAAGACATTGTGCTTACCATGTTCTTTATTATACTTTAGTAACATATCTTCCAATTTGTAACTAAGGTTTCATCCTGTAAACATTCTTCTTCTAGAATACAATGTTCCATTTGACTGGAATTAATTATTTATTCACTGGAAATACAGAGTGCTTATCTACAATAACATTTTTGGAAACAGAGACTTGGATTTATACTGTAATTCAAATAAGGATATATTATGGATATTATTATTGTGATTCATGTGATAACAATTCTGGTGTATCAGGAACCGGCAGTCCCTCTCCGTGGGGTACTGGGCGTTTAGCTGATGGAATGTTCGATAATGCAGAGTCCACTTTTTCACCTTTGACACACCTTTCCCAACTGGAGGCACCATGCAGATGTAACAATTGCTGATATGATCTATTGGCTCTCTCCAAATCATTGGCACTGCAAAAGGCATAGATCTCCTTTTCCTATTCAACCAATGGTACAGATTTATTGCACAAGTGTTGCAGCACATGTGTAGGGCCCACCTCTTGTTCTGATCTCTTATTCTACAGGCAAAGTAAAGGTGATAGGCTTTCTTAACCATAACGGTGATAGCGCGCTTTTGTGATGCAAAAGTCACTTCACGACAAACATAGCAGAAGATTTCTGCATTGTTCACATAAGTACGAATCATCTCAGCTCACTTTGGCTAAACAAAACTGTGTCCCTTTGCAAAATCAAGCACTGACAAATAAGAGAGCACGAATCTGAATGATTTGTAAAGCTGATATAGGGCAATTTGTTCAGCAGAGTGATGTACGCTTAGTTATGATTGCATCATCCATGGCTTATAGGAATAACATGAAGCAATTCATATCATGTATGACGCAATAACAGCTTCAGATTGCATCATTCATTGTTTTGCCGAAAAAGCAAGTACTGTCCAAACCCAGTCATAAATTTATTCCACTCAAAGATGTATTTTAGTTATTTCTGGCTTAAATTGAGATCCCTTCCCTTTATAACTCACTTATCCTCCGCCATTCCCAAATGCTGACCCAGTATCATATCTTTAAAACTAGAGCCAATCAACAAATTTAAGCATCATTTTCGTTCTCAGTGACCCAGAATTAGTAACGTTTGACTGCATCTATTTCGGAAGCATTTTGGCTGTAGACGAGTGTCATTAGTGTGAATAAACAGATTCATTTCATTGCCAACCGTTGACGACTGCATTGACAACATATGAAATGCAAAATAAGTCACACAACTTGACCTTTTGAAAAAGTTCTGGCAAATTCCACTGACAGAAATAGCGAAGGAAATTTAGGCATTAGTAATCCAAGATTGATTTTATCTAAATAAAGTGATGCCGTTTGGGATGAAAAGTTCAACTTGTACTCTTCAACGTTTAATGAACATGATTACATCTGGTCTAAATGATTATGATGCTTCGAAAGATAATACCAGCTACAACGACACCTGGAAAGGTCACTTGTAAAGATTTGAGGATCTTTCGATAGACTCAGGAATGTAAATTGGACAATTAGTTTAACTAAAAATGATTTTTGCCGTGTTGTTGTTACAGTGTTAGGACTTATCGTGTGACATGGACATGTTAAACCTGAAGGTGCTAATGTCAAGTCTGTCTCTGAATTCCATGTATCTATAAAAAGCAACTGATGCCATTTTGGGTATGGCTGGATACTAGCGGAAATTTTGATCAAATTTTCCAATAATTGCTGAAACTGTGACCAATTTGTTAAGTAAGAAAACCAAATTGTATTGGTCTGAAAAATATCAGGAGGAATTTGATCAGTTATTGGCCATACTTAAGAGTATAAAAGTTTTTCAGCTCCAAATGCCAGTCAGTCATTTAAAATGTATATTGAGGCAAGTGATGTAGGGCTTGGTGCAGTATTGATTAAAGATGACCCAAACGGTGTAGATCAGCCATTGTACTAATTTTCTACGAAATCAAATAAGCACAAGATAAATTATTTCACAAAAGAGATGGAATGTTTTGCTTTGATTTTGTCTTTCCAACATTTTTAAGTGTAAATTAGTTCAGTTAAATTCTCCGGTTATTGTATTAAGTGGTAACAGCCCCCCTTACCTTTATTGACAAGATAAAAATATAAACAAAACAAAACAACAACAACAACAACAACAACAAATAAACACCCTTCGTAAAAAAGTCAGAGGTTGATGTTGCATGAATACAACGTTGATATCACGCACGTCAAAGGAAAAGACAATACAATAGCAGATCTACTTTCACGTGTATAGAAATATTATTTTGTTTCATGTATTCTTTGTATCATACATAAGATTTCATCTTAGGTTAATTTTTATCACATGTACATTTGACTGTTTGTTAGAAGAAAGCTTTATTGCATAATCGTTTTCTTTATGAGGAGAGGTGTTATGTATATTTAATTTGCATTTGTTTGTTAGTTAGCTTTTAGTTTTCTTAAATTGCATTCAATAGATAATGTAAACGTGTATCTAATAGCCGACCTTGTCCAAAATTAGTGACAATTTTGTTAACAAAATTAGGCAATTATTAGGATTATTATCTCAAATTGTGTAGATTTTTTCATCGGCCTGGTCTACATGATGATTGTCGCAAGTTTTATTGTAACAGACCTTCTAATTGTTCTAGAACAATGAACTTTTGATCTTCATCCTGATTTTCTTTATATATGTTAGCTTTTTATATAAATCTTTTTACTTGAAAATTAGTCATTCGTGGTATAACATCTGAGAAGAATCAAATATTATTGTTGAGCAATATTTTGATTTGTTTGAAAATATTCAATTTAAATTATTCTACTCTGGAGATATAAATTGCAAAAAAAAAAACCATATACTTATGGAGAGAAAGAATTAAATTTATAATGAAATTCAAATAAGGATATATTCTTGAATTATATAATTGTGATTCAACAAAAGATTGCTGGCACACATCGCTATGACAGAGGCCATCACAGGCACATCAGCGCTTCCAGCGTTTGATTTATTTTAGAATGTCGCCGAAGTTCATTCTGAAATTTAATCACTAGGACTTGTGATATTAGTCAAAGTTTACAAAACTTGTTTGCTTTCGCTCTTTTTCTGTTACTTCGTTTAAAACTTAGAGTCGCCACTTTCTCTCTCTCTCTCTCTCTCTCTCTCTATATATATATATATATATATATGGTAATGATTATAAAGTATTGTTTTGTATCGAGTAGAAAGAATGGACTATAAACATATAGTCGTTTTTTCAAGACAGAGTTTCACGTAAGATGAGTGAAAAGATAGATAGATAAAATTAGATGGGTGGATGGATAAAATATGAATACGAATACCATCCACATATGACGTACAAGATAAATTTATCGTCAGCTTGATTGGTGTATGTCCAAAATGTTCTATCGGAATTCTGAAATGAAGTTCTACAATGTTTAATGCTCCCATGGCACTTTTTTTTTTTATAACGCCCGGATGCTGAGAACGCATGTTCATATTTCAGGATGGAAAATGAAACCTATCAATATGTTATCATGTTTATGTCTGCTAGGGAATGAGAAGAAAGCCCATCTCAGTGAATTCAACGACGCTTTAAAAGTATATTTTGACCTCGCGACCCATACCACCCACCCACCCACCATTCATCCTGTTTCTAATGCGAAAGAAAGTGCATAGTTTTCACAATATTTAGCCCTGAAAAGAATCCATACTGGAAGAAATAACAACATTTATACTTTAAGTCACTTACGAACATGTCAAGAAAAAAATCGTAACAGAGTGAAATGATAGGTCCATTTTCAGAGAAAATCCCTTCCTTTGAAACTGCTCGCTAGGGAACAAACAGAGATCAAGGAGCAAAACCGGCAAATACTCATTTCTTTAATAACCCGCATGATAATATATTTCGTATGTTTCAAAAGTACTCGTGGATCGCTCCGGTGGCCTAATAGTTAGAACGTCCGCCTCCGATGCGGGAGGTCGTTGGTTCCAACCCGGCCGAGTCATACCAAGGACTAACCAACAGCTGCCTCGGTAGGCGCTCAACATTAAGAGGCTAGTGTTATGACTAGTCGGCCTGGTGTGAGGATAAAATTACTGTGCGGAACATCGAGTTACATGTCTGCGGCATGATGCCCCAGCACTAGACATCACTATAAACTGACACACTGCAGACATCGTAGCGACATGAGTGAAAATATTTTAAAGCTAAGTTAAAAATCCAAATCACACACACACACACCCACACACCCACACACATACACACATACACACACACACCCACACACACTCAAACGTCCTCGCCTCTATATAACCCTCACTTATTCATTCTCGAGTTGATTATTCATGATCAGAAATGCTCATATGGGATCATATATTGATATCTCTAAAATTAAAACAAAATTAATTTTAGCGAATATGCTGATACTCGTTCACTTAAGTGCGAGCAAATTTTATACTGGTCTCGACAGAAGTAATACGAGTAGTGAAGGGGGGGCACTTTAGCGACAATGGGAAATCCAGTCACCCCCCTCCCCCGGGCAAGTATAGCGACAACATTTATAGCGACAAGGGGAATGAGAATTACAAGATCACCCTGGGCCACCACAGCGACAAAATGTACCTTGGACCACTATAGCAACAAGACAAAAGGTTGGGTTTTGTTTATGCAAGGGAGAAGAGCTATCTTTTCGAGGCAATGGGCTAGCCCTGTAAATGGCCTTTGGGTTCTTCTTATATTTTCTCCAGTTCTTCCACCATTTCCTCACTTTCTCTATGATTCCTTTCTTCTTCTTTTTTTCATGGTCTGGTATCCAGTCAGAATGTCCAATCGATCTAAATTTTTCCTGTACCTTGATCCAGTTTTCGTTCTGTCTCTCAGAGTTCTCTTTTTTTCTTTCTGTTTTCTTTGTCCTTTCTCTTATTAGCCCAGGTATCTTTTATCTTCTTCACTTCCTCTTCCATCACCTTTCTCATTATTTCTTCTGCTTTCTTTAATTGGTCTAATCCCCACTTGACAAAAGACCACTCTGTGAAATTCGCTATGCCTTGCAAAAAGTACCTCACTTTGATCAAAGCATCAAGTGCCTGTTTCAATGTCCTCACTCTAACATACTTAGGCTTGATGAAACCTCTTAATTTTTTCCACTTAGTCCTCTATCATGCATTTCACTAGATCCCTGGCTACTTTCAGGCTGGTCACTTTATTTGTCACAAAGTCTTTGGTAACTGGATACATCCATTCATATTCAAGCCTTTCCACCACATAGGCTGCATCCACCATCCAGTACCAACTGTCTTTCAAATTATTAAATAAATCCATTTTCCAGTGTGTTGACTAGGCATCGCTGGGTAGCCAGACAGACAACCGTTATGCTTTATATACATGAAGTACAGACGTGAAGGAAAACATCCCTTACAATAACTTCACATATTATCTACTATCCACACAGAAGGGGAGGAAGAAAAAGACACACCATATCTACTATCCACACAGAAGGGAAGGAAGAAAAAAACACGCCATATCTACTATCCACACAGAAGGGAAGGAAGGAAAAAACACACCATATCTACTATCAAAACACCCAATATCTACTATCCACACAGAAGGGAAGAGAAGAAACACACCATATCTACCATCCACACAGAAGGGGAGGAAGACAAAAAACTACACTATATCTACTATCCACACAGAAGGGAAGAGAAGAAAGAAATCACACACCATATTTACTATCGACACAGGTACGTGTGCACAGCAACACACAAACAAACACACAAACAAATGAGTTAGTGTTTATAGTTACGCTTGGCAACTTCAATAGTCCCTTTTCTAAAGATCTGGTTAGCCCTGAGAGGAGCTGTTTTTCAGATCACCATATGCACCCAGTTAATGGTACCATCTCCTAGGCCTGGTACCAGACACGCATCGTCTGCTCCAGTCCTGCTCCCAGTTTAATTTGTGGTTGGGAGCGCAGAGGGAGGTTGATTTGCTTCACTATCCGGCTCCTCTGTTTAAGGGATAGTGAACACATGTTCCCACTGTTTTCTGTGCCACACTCGTGGATGATGATCTGGCCTCCTTACTTCATGTGGACGCTGAACTGGTTTCGTGGCTGTGGCTGTAACTGACGTGCCTGTGGTGGTGGTGATATTGCCTGTGGAGGCGTCCTTACCTCAGGCTTGACCTCACACAAAGGTCTAAGCATGAGGGGAGGCAGCATCCTTTCCTTTTTCTCTTCCTTCTTTTTTCTCTCCTCTTCCTCTTCTATTCTGGCTTCCTCCTGTATTGCCTCCATGACCAGTTCGTCTAGCAGCCGCATGGCATACTCCAGGTGCATTTGGAGCTCCAACAATTTAGCCATTCTGTTACTCATCTTCAATGTTGATACGTCAACGACGGGTAGCCAGATTGACGAACGGTCTGCTTTATATCCCTGAAGTGTGGACGTGAAAGAAACATCTCCTTACAACAAAACTTACAATACCCACTTCACCATAACCAAAAAAAATCGAACGTGCGGACCTAAAAGAAACACTCACGTTGACATTTTTACTTACAAACACATACACTATCTAGCAAGACAGAGAAACTATGTGCTTATCTACACACTTATACTTTTTGATATAAAACAAAGAAACGAAGTTCTTATAGACAGACTTATATTTTTTGATATGAACAAAGAAACAAAGTGCTTATAAACACACTTCTATTTTTTAACATACACATACACAAATTTTGGCAATTTGACTAATATCTCTTTTCTAGAGGATTGCGGTAGCCCTGAAAAGGGCTGTTGTGTTGACGGGGAGTTATGGCAATCTTTTATCGTTTAAGATTGCGTACCTTTCCGGCTGCAAGTGTTCCTACAGAATAGGGTCTGCTTCTTCGGAAAGAGAAGTAGAACTCTTTCGTGTCTACACGGCAGTCGACAAAGCCTATGTCTGGCTCCTGCTGCTGTTGCTGTTGTTGTTGTTGCTCTCTCTGCTGCTTCTGATGTCTACTTCTCCATCCACTCTTCTTGCTCTTTCTTGATTTCCTCTCTGAAGACCTCTTCTATCAGGTCTTGGGCTATTGATAACATCCTGACATTCTCTATTTCATCAGGCTTCGGCATCAGGTTTTGCCTGACACGGTGTAAATTCACGTAAGCTTCGTTCAGCTTGGTTAGACTTGAAGGCATCTTCGTAGGTTGACGAGTCAACAATGGATGGTCAGACTTGAGACTGCAATATTTTATAGGACTCAAGCGCGGACGCGATAGAACACATCCCTACGATTGGTTTGTTGGGTCGGAATTTTATGATAGCTAATTTAATGGTGAGGGATAGAGAGAAGTCAAAGAGCATTTATAATGATACAATGTTTTGAAAAGAAACGACAGACACATCTTTTTCAAACACAACACCTTTTATTCAATAAACAACTAACAACTAACAAATCATAAAACATCAAACAAATACTTTTACTTAACTAACAAATCTTTACGTCACTCACAAACAACATTTCATATAACATCAACCTTTTTTTGGCAAGGTTGACAACGTTGTGAAGTCAAGCTAGACTTCCACGGAGGCAGGCAGGTCATTAGTACAATGATGTACACTACGTTTCCAAGCAAAAGACAACAGATAGCCATAATGGTCACAAAACCATCGATCTACTTTCTGATCGTTTCTAGAACAGTTACTATCAAAATAAGTTACTAAATGTTCTAAGGGAGATGCAAGACTGCGTTGATGAAGAAAATACATACAATATGTCCACACACCATGGAATCTGTGCCTTGTAATTTCACATTACTGAATCGTTTAGTCCGGGCATTTCTTCTCATAAAGTCGATGATGTCGTCTTCCAAAGGTGGTAATCCATACGAATCAAAATACTCCACACAATTCTCTTTAGGGAAGTAGACGGCTACCCAGTGGGTTCCTGAGATATGTCTGTTGTCCGTGTTGATGACATAAGCTTGATGGTCTTGAGATTTGCGATGAGGCAGTTCATCTTTAGCACACACGATAGGATTCCAAGAAGCAGTATACGAACTGTTGTTCGAAAGGTAAAGTTCCCAGGTATCCATTTTTGTGTTGTTTTTTCACAGTTAATTATAAGTCATCAATTCAATTCTGACGTTTGACAAGTAACCGTTTCTTTGTTTCGTCTCCGCACTCAGGACAAGAGAGCTTCGATGCGATAGATCGCCAGAGTAGTCAATGGAGGAGAGGAATGATCACGCAAGTCTTTATACTACTAACGCAACACTGCTTCTTCCAAGATGAAATTCCAAGCGTCCTCCAGACACTCGTCCAATTTGTCTTCTTGACTCATCATCAGACATTTATCATGATGAATTTGACTGGGATAATCGTTTTGACATCCATAGCAATCTTTCTTAGTCAATTCCTTAATTTTATCCGCCAGTTGTTTGGTAAACAGGAGACTAAAGGTTGTCCTTGTTCTGGCCATTAGGACATGACCACCACGTCCACTTTGTCTTTATCTTGGAGTTTTGCTTTCACGGTATCCTCCCATTCCATTTCCAAAGATTCTCTACCATTCAAAAAGGGATAAGAGTCTTCCATTGCTTCTAACAATCTAGAATGCCTTCACTCAAACTGTTGATTTCTATGATATTACCGAATTCGGTATACAGGATGACGTTTACCGTCTCTTCGAGAGCTTCTGCAAACTGAATTTCCACACGCAGTTGACCGGATTTTAAAGGGTAGAAATATCGCTCGTCGCTGCCTTGGTCTGGAGTGAAATCAAAGGCCCACAAAGTGTACCCTCCTGCATAGTTATTGTACGAAATGCCGTGATTGGTGTTGATTCCTACTGTCCGGTAGCTTCGTACCGGGACAAGTACGATCCCAAGTAATTCTTCTGGGTAAAGATACGTTTGAACGGTCTGGTACATAAGGTCTTGCCATCGCTACTGACTTCGATCTTGAACACTCTGTAGTGCTTAAACTGAAAAGGATTGGGGGTGACGGCTCCGTTCAGGGTTGCATTGCAAACGATACCAACGATTAAATTTTTGGGTAACTGTCCTTGGAACAAATGATCTTCGATCATGGATCGGAGTCCAGTAGCAATGGTGAAAGTATTCACTTCTACGTGTCGTATCGGATACTTGGCGGTCGTTCTGCTCAAAGTGTGACTGATGTCGTTTCCCACTTTAGGTATCACTTCTACGCGTCGTACGTGGCTTCTTGGATCATGCTTTTGTTCTCGTTGGCATGAGCCATCCAATGGAATGAGGTACTGCTTCGATTCAGCCTCAGGCGGATATCCACTCCGTTTAGCAAATACTTGTCTTGCAGCCACATGTCCAAATGAAAATATCCATCAGTTTTAAACTACGTCCTTGTAGGGTTTTGTTTCGACGGTCGTTAAAGCCCAAATTGTGAGGATCGTTATCTGCTGTCACGGCTGTGTCGTTAAACTTGTCCTCGCCTGCTGTGTCAGGTTTCCAAACCACGCAAGCATCCAGATGAGTATTCTTGGCCTCTTTTCCGTACGTCAAGAGATCTTCCAGGTACGCTGAGCAGTTTGTTATTTAAGAACAAATCCACCACGCTGAACAAGGAATGCATGAAATTGTTGACGGGAAGTTCTCCAGCATCGGCTCCTGGAACGCTGTCGTCCGTTTTGATCACTTTGACTTTCAGATACAAGTAACTGCTATTCAGATTGATGTAATTTTGGGTTGTCCTTTGATTTCAAACTCGATGGGAGCTGAATCTGTCAAAGAGGAGACGGGATGAAATTCTACCCATTGGGATTCTTGCATCGTCATCATGGTGGGTGGCATGGCAAACAGATCCAGTTCCGACTTGGAACATGCGCAAGACTCTCG
>JAECUM010050258.1:0-18401 GCA_016617855.1 Megalonaias nervosa | reverse complement strand
CATTCAACACCGACTATTTCAGTAATGGATGTCATTTTTTAGCATTTGATTTGACATACCTCTAAGTAGCAAGTTTCATTTGATTCGTATACATCCACATTCCTTGGGAAGGTCATTATTTAGACGCCCCGAAAGGTACGTACGGCAAAATCAATGTTATTAAAACATGTAGAGATTTTAGCACGAAATGAACCTAAAGGTGTGATCCAGTACAATCCGGATCGAATGTCGCGCGCCGTGATGTCACAATGAAAGCTACGCATATTGATAATCAAATTTATACTACCCTGTATTGTGACGATTCCACTTGATGTGCTCTTTTCTTGACCCAAGTTTAGTATATGGCCACCATTGTAAAAGACCACAGAGAGCGATAATTTTCGACTGGAAGTTTCTTGCTGACAGTTAAGGCGCAGAACATTCGATAATCAGGATTAAAGAAAATTAGTGTTAAATTTTAAAAGAACAACTTATTTTTATTTTAAAATGAGTAAATGCTCATACATGACCCGTGTGACTTGTACTATAGACATATTTACTGTTACGTCATCATTCCAGCAGTAAGACTTGCTGTTGTCTTTTTAGGAGCTTAGTTATTTAAATTCTTTCGGAGTGGTGTATTCACTATAATAAAATGATGCGACCTTTGTTTGAAGGATTCTATGCATTATAGCTGCCTAGTAATGTTACATCTCGGTCACTTTGAAATAAAGAACCCACAAACCCACCCATCCCCCCAAAAACACTTCATTAATCGAGGAAAGCTTGAACGGATCCTCTGACGGGTTCCTTAGATCATACAAATGTTAACGAAGATAGTACAACACACACCTTAGCAGTCAGGAAACAGTAGCAGCGGCAGCGTTTACAGTCGCACCCATTATCTTCCGGATTTTTGCAGATGTTCCAGTTCAACGAAATTATCAAACAATATTTCCTACAACTCTGAAGCATTACATGACACAGATTAAAACAACAACAACAACAACAACAACAACAAACAAAAATCCCACAAGAAAATCCCACTACCACTGACCTACCCACGCACGATACGGAACACGTGACAGCTCAATGACGTCACGGTACTTTACAAATTAATGTAGGATACCCTGCATGTGCGCAAATTGATGTTATATATTTAATATAATTCCCATAATCTCCAAGTTCAAATTCGCACTTTATGTAAACATTGAGAGGGAAGGCATCAGAACAACACTTCAATTTCTTTTTATGAGCACTAGAATATGATAAAAGGTATTAAAACCCATGATGCCTGACGCACTCAGGTACTCATTAATGGAAAATGGGAATCAATACAAACACAGCATATGTGGGCTTGGTGGGCCCTGATTGGCTGATAATAATAAAAAAATTAGTAAAAGAATCTTTTTGAAAGCTTATCCTCTTTGTAACTGAAATAACAGACTATTTTTGTTGGTGGAATTTCAGTCATTTCTACAGACAACTTTAGAACACTCATTACTGAAATCAGCACCTGATTATTTAGGTGAATTAAAACATGATTCCAACAAAAGCATGTAAAAAATGCCGCGGCTCATATGGTTTTCTCTGCTTGGAAGCTTACATGAAGGATGGGTATATACTGAGAAATATAGATCTGATCATGAGCAGCTTTTGATTTTTTGTTTAAATATCATCGCGTTTTCATGGGTTTACTATGGGAGTTGAATTAGCACCACGAGTCTTGAAGAGTAACAATACTACAGAGGGAAGAGAACTGTTGCCATTACATCTCTAGCATGGAACGTTTATTAGAAATTCTCATGAACATATAAATCTAAAAGTTTTTTTGAACTTTTGAAAACACTCTTTAATATGTGTACATGACCTAAATATCACATGCCGACAAGGCTAACTTTAATCTGAATTAACGCCATTTCTAGCCTCTGTTGCATCGATATCTAAGGTCTAATGTTGATAACCGTGCCTTATTTGATATATGATACTTGAATCAAAGAACCTGATGACAGAGAGCCAAATATAGATAACTTTATTTGCACTCCACCTAAATTTATGATTGATTCAACAGATGTAATTCCTTATAGCTTGAAATATGTCTTGGTCATGACATCAGCCATATGCACCAGACTTAAATTTAAATGAAGGGTTAAGGGGCAAATTACATCTTTTTTTAATAAAATCTATCGACTTTCCAAATACCTTTCATCGGTCTATATAAAACTTCTCAAAGTTTCCGCTGTATAATTGTATGTGGTTTACTTGCAAACTACACAAAATAAAAAGTACTTAAATTTAACCACATTGCCATTTTTTGCATTACTGTCCAAATTTAAAATATTGGTCCAAGATGATCACAACTGGAACGTCTAATTGCCTTTTCAGTCGCATGTTTGAAACAGTAGGAAGAAGACGAAAATTATCCAACTGAAAGGATCCTAGAGATGCCTGGAAACCATGCATTCGGTGGCGCCTCTTGCTAAACCCGGTACCCTAATGACGCAGAGTGCTTGATGTCAAATGTTTATTTTTGCGTCAAAAATGTTATCAATTTCCAAATATATGATATGTATGATGTCCTTATATTCAACATACTTTACTTCACTCCAATATTTCTGCGTAAAGTCATGATAATCCTTTTCAGCAATAATATACTGTACACACGCCGATGGGTTTATCAGTACATGTACTTCGATAGGACATTGCAACCGTATCAGAAAAGAAATACAGTGGGTAGAAAGTGGTTGACTGGGCAGTAGTTGGGTAGGAACTCATTAGAAATACAGTGGGTAGAAAGTGGTTAAATGGGCAGTACTTGGGTAGGAACTCATTAGAAATACAGTGGATAGAAAGTGGTTAACTGGGCAGTACTTGGGTAGAAACTCATTAGAAATACAGTGGGTAGAAAGTGGTTAACTGGGCAGTATTTGGGTAGGAACTCATTAGAAACTTTCATCAACCTGAGCATTTAGATGTATCAGGAAATATTTCAAAGCGCTTGAAATCTGACGATTCCATTTTCAAACCTTTTATATCCATATATTTCCTTACCAACTTACTCAAAACGTACCTGAATGCCAGTCCTTACAAGCACCTACCTACTATACTACCTACATCGACCCTCATACATACATACATACATAAATACAGACATACAGACAAACAATAAAATCATAATTTACGGACACTTAACACCGGTTTCCAATTTGCCGACAACAGATTTTATTGTACACACATATATGGATCAAATTATATGTTGTGCATCACATAGATCTGTACATATATCTTTCAGTATTCATACAGACACACACACGCACTATATATATATATACTATCAAACAGGTTAGGGAATTTTTAATTCGTACTCTACGTAGATTCGAACCCAATTCCGCGGGTAAACGGCACCCATCGCCTTGCCTGCACACACCAGCCCATATTCCATCACGGCTAAGCACGCATCACCAAAAATGATGCGACTGAATCGGTGTTATATGCACTCGTGCGTACTATTATCAAACATTCTTCTATAGAATCCAGGGTCAGCACTTTCCGTTCTGCTTGGTGTATATTTATAATTCTCTACAATTAATCCTATATACCTTGATTTCTTTCATAGGAATCCGGAATGACTGTGTAGATAGATGAGAATTAATTATTAGGTCGTCATGCAAGTGTGTCTGCTACGTACGAGTGCATATAACACCGATTCAGTTGCATCATTTTTCTGTGATGCGTGCTTAGTCGTGATGGAATATGGGCTGGTGTGTGCAAGCAAGGCGATGGGTGCCGTTTACCTGCGGACCTGGGTTCGAATCTCCGTAGAGTACGAATTAAAAATACTCTAACGTGTGTGATAATGTTATTTATATTAAATATTAATTCTGCCTACTGTTATCAAGCATTCTTCTATAGAATCCGGGGATAGCACTTTCCGTTCTGTCTGGTGTATATTTATAATTCTCTCTCTCTCTCTCTCTCTCTCTCTATATATATATATATATGTATATTTATATTCATTCATTCTTGGAAGCGGACTTCTGAAAAAAATATGCAAAACTAAACAAGCCATAGTATAAAAACATATGCAATTTGATTCCATTTGGATTAATAAATAAGATTTTTTTCTACCAAAATACCGTCATTAAATATCACTATGCCGTGGGGTTTTGTACACGTGTGTGTGTGTGTGGGGGGGGTATGTGTGTATGCATGGATGTATTTCTAAGAAACTATTTTGTGTGATTGCTGAGAGGAACCATAAATGAAAGAGGACTAGGTAATGACTGCTAGAAACAAACTATTCTGTTCCATTTTTCCTGAAGAACAACGTGTCCATTGATTATTTCAGTCATTGTATGCATACTGAAGAAAGTTTGGAGCACGTTTTAGGCAGTAGGGCAAATATTTCAAGACTTGCTATATACACGCTGGGGGGGGGGGGGCTTCAAGTCTATCATGCATAATGTGAGAAGGAGAAATCCTGGAGCACAGTTAGCCATAGGGCATACATCAATACCGACTAGACATGCTGAGGGGCTTCAAGTCTAGTATGCAAAATTCGAGAGCAAAATGACATGCCAGGCACCTCTGTTACGTTTTAAAAACTTCCGAAGCTCATTAACGTTAGCTGAGCGAATATAATTGCTTTAAAAGTTTAAAGTGCGCTATTTCAAGATTTAATAAAAAGTATCATGGGGATTTTGCCACTATTATTTGCTGGCAGTATTGATTCAGGAGTCACGTATGAGATTAGATAGGATCGCTAGAAGCAGTCAAAAGGCAGTGCCAACTATATCTATATTTTACGTCAAGGGTAGAAAGAATAATGATATCTGCGGTAAAGGGGAAACATAAAAGTTGAAGACGGCAAAAGGGCGCATGAATTTCTTCCAATTTGTCTTTCTGTCTGTCTGTAAGAATATTCAGTTGAACTCAGAAATTAACAACCAACAGCGATCAATGGATTAACTTTTAATGCATTGATTCCTTGCTTAAGAGAATGACAGAGATATATTAATCGTCATCATGATCATCAGCATACTACGATTGTTATAATTGTTGTTGTTGTTGTTGTTATTATTATTATTATTATTATTATTATTATTATTATTATTATATCAGAAGCAATTAAATTTATTTGTCTCAGATCAAAGCATTAAGTGCATGAGCCAAAGAATGATACATATTTATTTGTTGCTTTTTTTCTCTGGCTTTTTCCTTCATTATTTCCGTCTTATATTAGAAAGAATTATATATATATATATATATATATATATATATATATATATATATATATATATATATATATATATATATATATATATATATATCGGCTCCGGTGGCCTAGTGGTTAGAGAGTCCACCCTATATGCACCCAAAGACATAAAAATGGTACTTACAACCGCCTCGCTAGGCGCTCAGCATCAAGAAGTTAGTGTTAGGACTGGTCGACCTGGTGTCGGGATAATGTAACTGGGTGGAACATCATGCTACATGTCTGCGACATGATGCCCCAATGCTAGACATCACTATAAACTGTCACATTGCAGACATCGTAGCCATATGACTGAAAATTTTTTAAAGCTACGTAAAAAATCCAAAACGCAAACAAACATATTATTATTATTATTATTATTATTATTATTATTATTATTGCAGATTTTGTGAACAACAATATGACATTTCCGGCAACTGATTTACCTGGAATGTTTCTTGAAAATGGGTCAAAGCTGTTTGATCCAGACGACACCATCGAATACATTTTGGCGGCAAATGATGCCAAGACGCTAGCTTATGTCCCTGTGATAGTTTTCCTTTCCATTCTTATGATTGTTGGAACACTTGGAAATGTGGTGGTGCTGTACGTCTACCTCGTCAAATTTCAAAGAGCCTCAGTTCGGCATTTTATTGTCTCCCTTTCCATTTTGGACCTTTTGGCTTGCACCGTAGGTATTCCGATTGAGATTTATAACCTTGTACATTCTTTAACATTCGAATACTCGTTCATTTGCAAGGTGTTGCGCGTGACAGAGGTTATGATAGCGTGTGGATCAGTATTCATCTTGCTTGTGATAGGTATAGACCGTTATATCAAGATCTGTAAACCCACCATGAACATGAACATACAAACGGCAAAAATAATGTGTATTACGGCTGGTCTTAGTGGTTCGCTTATGTCCGTTCCGGCGTCGATGCTTTTTGGAATTTCGAGGACACCGATAGGGATAAATGACACAAAAGGTCATACATGTGACTTTGAGGAAAAATACAGGGAATCTACTTTTAGACAGATCTACTATTTAGCTCTGGGACTGATATTTCTGATCACGTTTGTGTCCATGTCAGGGATGTATATAAAAATATGGGTTGTCATCAAAAGACGCAGAGGGAAGAAAACGGTTATGAGAGCACAGTCTATGACTGTACCAATGACGAACTTGAAAGATCGCTTGTCGTCTGCTCTTCCCGAAGAATCGAGTGTTGTGCCAAAAGAAAATGAGGAGGAGAACCCAAAATGTAAAAAGAAATTTTTCAATTTTACAGGCTCATCTAAAAAGGGCAAGATTAGCAGAAGCGCTGTGATATTATTTACGGTTACTGTAGTATTCGCTCTTTCTTACCTCCCGTCTCTCATTGTAAACATTTGTTATGCTGCACTCGGAGATGTGTCACGGACCCAGCGCCATTTTGAGGACATGATCGGCAAATTCTTCATGGATTTTTACTTTGTGAACAATGCCATTAATCCAGTCATATATAGTTTTATGAATAAAAATTTCAGACGGGAAGGTTTAGAATTATTAAAACAAGTGAATCCATTTAATAAACACCTTTAATCGAAGACAAATGAGAAGACAATAATCCTTGCCATTCGATTCATCAGCAAATTTATGGGTTGCATTGCGAATGTCCTCGCATAAACTGTTGTGCATTCTCAGCTGAAAATACACAAACATCTTTTCTGTACAGATTCAAATGTATCGTTCACTTTGTCACGGAAATGCAAAGGATGTATATGTTTTAAAGATAATATATTGCTTATTGCATTATTATCAGTGCGTTGTAGTGCTTGAATTGACTTCAGATTTACAATAATAATCGATTTTTACAAATAATCGCACACATTGATGTTTGTTTTTTATCGTAAGTCTCATTAAATTGTGTTTTTGGCGAAATAGAAATGCGTGTTATTTTCTGAAATAACAGTAACCTATCTTCGTCTTCGGACTTTTTTTTAGATCTGTAGTTCTAAATTTCAGCTTTTCAATGTTTTTATGTTGAAATACGGAATTTTAATTTTATGTTGATTTATTTCACAACTTCAGTAGATTAATAATTTTTTCATGCATAAGTAATTTCCTAACTTATGGAAAACGGAAACGGAAAACGGAAACTTTTTTGGGGGCAAAATTAATGAAATAGAAAATGCAATAAGTGACGAAACATTTCATAATTCCTTTTCCTGGACTGCTTCTAAATAAAATCTAACCGGGATTTAGAATCGTTGTATATCGAGTCTAAATTAAAGCTCCGTATTTTGAATGATTTTTGGCTTTGATAGCAGGCCTAGTATCATCGAGTCTAAATTAAAGCTTTGTGCTTTGAATGGTTTCTAGGCTTTGATAGCAGGCCCAGTATCATCGAGTCTAAATTAAAGCTCTGTGCCTTGAATGATTTTTGGGCTTTCATTGCAAGCCGAGTATCATGGAGTCTAAATTAAAGTTTTGTGCCTTGAATGGTTTTTGGGCTTTGAGAACAGGCTATGTCTCCTCGAAAAGATCCTTGTACTAAACAGAAGCGCAACTGAAGCTCAAGTTCAAGTTCAGACACTTTTACGTTCTGAAGCTTCCAAGACAGTGAAGTTAGAATCGAGGAACTTTCGGACTCTTATCAATTTTCATTTAGCAACTATCATTCTAAATTTCAGTTATGTTGACGTATTCCAAAGTATAAGATTGTATTGTCGGGTTTTGAGGTTGACCTCGAGTTTCGTGATCAAAACGTTAGGATCATGCATGAAAACAATAAAACTTGATTGTTTCTGTTTGAGTATGAAATCAGCTTAGAATCATGAATATTTCGGCATCGTGCTGTTGTATGCATTTATTCAGATATACAATTTTATATTTAAGATATTTAAAGACTCTAATTATGAATTTTCATTTTTGGATTCTGTGACTTTTCATTTTTGGATTCTGTGACCTTATTTTTTTTTACTCAGACAGCTTATGATTGCATGGCCAGATTGGGTTCATAACGAAAACGTGCCTCATTTTGTTTGAATTGATATTCCTATTTTCCAGAAACAGCATTATCTTATCACATGGTTACATTTTATTTGTATTTTATTTTGCCAAGTTATCAAAAAAACCTATATTATCTTTGAAAGTGAGATTTCCATACGGTATATGGAGATTTCAACCTGTTTATTTGTTCTGTTTAAAAATCGTTTTATTTTGTACAGATTTCACAGTGAATGTCGCATCTTTTGTTATGGCAGTTCTTTGACCCTTTGAATAAATCTTTGTTCAACCACTCAACTTTTTAGAATAACTTAGATATAATGTATATCGCCCTTTTAGTGTACGTCTTCATGTACGTACGTGTGTGTGTTTTTGCCTGTTACAAATGCTGCCGTTGTGTGCATTCAGAGATGATGGTCATTAGGGTTTAATGAATGCCGCGTCATACAATAGCTCTAAACTATGTTGCATTTTAAGACAAGCACCGTCATTCAATATTTTGCTTTAATTTAGACACGTCATCCATGTTCTGGCGGAAGTCATAAAAATCAGTGAAATGAGATATAAAAAATGGATAATATCATTTAGAATTTTAGACATAAACCAGATTGTCAACTGTCTATTATTTAAGTCACAAGCTATCAAATAGATTCAGACAAAACACATAAATACATTTGTAATGAAGCATAATTTCCCACCAATCAGTGCAGGCTGTCATAACCTACAAAGTTTGATAATATGTATCGCTTCCTTTACAGTAACTTCCCCTGTAACCATCGGCAAGACCTGTCCGATAGGTGTCACTGGTAACCAGCCTAACAGGCAAGTCAGGGTCTATGCCAGTCATTCTATTTATGCATAACTTCAAGCGAACACAGAAGAACCTGACCTGCCGGCACATTTTGCGACAGGAGATCTAATCTATTGACCTTTTAGCATGGTTCCGTGAGTTCTCTGCCATATACTTCACGCAAGAGTCCGATTGAACGAGACTACGGGAGACGTAGATCTAAGTTGATCGCGACTCGGTGAGCGTCATAAACAAACAAAAACATTCCGAACGATTCCCAAGCCACCGTCTCAGTCCACATTTTACGATATGTCGTGATAATAAAATTAATTAATTTTCAGGCATTCTCGTATAGCAATCAGGACATTCATGATAATGAATGCGTGAACAGTTTTTTAAAATTACTTTAGACCACGTATAATGTATGCAAACTACAGTCAGATGGATATGTATACGTGGTCTAGAATTTATGTATGTGTCCGTTTGTTTGTTTGGTGTTTGAAGTCACATCAACACATTAAAGGCTATACCGTGTCGAGGCATTTTAAGTCAAGTGACAACCTCTGAGGTCGACATGGCCTGCTCTAAGCAGAATTCGATCATATTACTTTGCAAATAGTACTGACATTAGACAACATACACAATGATGTGACCCGGACTCTCTCTCTCTCTCTCTCTCTCTCTCTCTCTGTCTCTCTGTCTCTCTCACACACACACACTGGCAACACACAACCAAAATATAATTAATATTTATCTTGGCATGGCATGCGCCAGACCAGTCTCTTTATTTACATAATCCGCCTGCGTTTCGTAATTTCACGCACATTGGACAGCAAATCGGAAGATAACATATGCATATGCAAATAGTATTTTTGGATCAAGCACCACGTGTTTTATTCTCGAAGCTAATTGTGTCTGACAATAGATCTCTTGAAATGGTCGAGTTGAAATGATTGAGAAACCAACATGTCTGAAAATCAAATCTCTCAATCATCTTCCAGAGACGGTACTATTACAGTATTCCACAAGAAGTCTCTCTGTACATTGTAGCTAATAAATCTTCATTATTATTTTCGCCTTCCATAAAATTTGGAATTATCACATTGTTTAGGCTCTGTTTCAAGACAATTAACTTTGTCTGATTTATCTCGACTCGTGCATTCTCCATTATGTTTACCTGCTTTACGTCAGTCAGTAAAGGCTCTCAAACTTAGGACGTGTGGGATACAGTATCAATCAGGCAAGAAATAAATTCTCCGAATTCCAAGAGATCTGGACTCTAGATTTTACTGCAGAAAAACAATGCATAAAAGAAAAGAAACGAGAACTTGGAATGGTAGCAGACAACATGGAAGCAATGTTCAACGCCATTTTCATTCGAGGCCAGATATCAGATAACTCTTTATCAATCGTCTGATCAACCCTTCCTGACAGTAATGACCAAATTGCTGACTAAATAATATTCTGATAACCTTTTGCGTCCAGCTTGATTAAAAAAATATCTCTATTTCCACACTCGCAGCAGTAATTTCATGTTCAATGAAATCTATTTCTTCTTGTACGAGAGAAGAGCGGAATATGAGACCCGGCTCAGTCACATTTGTGTACATCATCATCTCGAACCCCTCACTGTACGAGGAAACTTGAAAGGTAAAATCTAACTATTGCAGTATAATTATTTTCAGACTAACGCTCTTGTTTCCGTTTACGAGATTGCTCAAATTAACAACGAAATTACACAAATTAATGCGCAATATATTTTTTCTCTTTCCACATACGAACACGCACGTGCCATCTATGCGAGAAAATTAGCATAAAAATCACTATTAACTGTAGATGGATATGACAACTCTAAAATAAAATTTAAAAAAATATCTTTCTAACACATGTATATGGATGCGCTAACACTAAATTGAAAATCAATATTCGCTGATACAGTAGGACTAGAAAACAAAACCAATATTCAGTAGCGCACAACTGAACAACAACCGAGAAGCAAACTCTGATTTGAAACACCAATCCTATAATTAATCAAGATGATAAAATGTTCAATCGTGTTTTTCTTAGACTGGTGCCCACAATAGATAACAGGAGTTCAAAATGGAGCCAAATCTGTAATGTTTTGACTGTAATGAGCTAGTTTACATACATACAAATATACATACATACATACATACATACATACATACATACATACATACGTGACTAAGTGAATGCCTGTTTTTCTCGGAGGTTGTCATATTACAGGGCACCGGATTCTCACAAATCTCATAACAGTGTAAAGCATTACTTCCTTTGTAGTCGCGGCCTCAATGGTTGAAAGGTCGGAAGAACTCGCCCTCTAACTGACGACTTCCGTTGTAGTCGCGGCCTAGACAGTTGACAGGTCGGAAGAACCCGCCCTGTTGCTAAATACAGTTACTGGTTTAAACGATTTCTGGGAAAACTAGAGGCATTGTACAATTTCAAAATGAGCTTGATACATTAGTAAATTTACTCATCAAACCGGTTAGAATAAATAGGACAGAGAAGGGACGACCTATTATTTCAGCATGGTAACTCTAATGACTATTCAAGCAGAATGTATCACTAAGCTGGAATAAAATATTTTCCAAAAATGGTGTCATCACAGGTTGATAGATATCATAGAAACACATGTGCATAAATGCTTAAAATGTGTTATTTTTACCATAAAAATTACAAGAATACAAACAACTATGTTACAATGGAGCCTACTCAAAGGATATATAAGGGGGGGAGGGGGATCTATCCAAGATATTTAAATTGTTCCGTGTAATGTTATTGTTATATTAAAGTATCCCCCCTCCCCGAGATACGAAGCACGGAAGGCAAAGCCTTGTCACCAAAGGTGAGCTGTACCGGAGGGACATCACCAAAGATGGACAGAGACTGTTCAGTACAACATGGTGTATCCTTGGCAATCAAAACATACAAACACATTTCCTCGAGTTTTTTTTTTATACATTAAATATCCCAAAATTTCACAGCACTTTAAAATCAAAACTTTCCGGTTGTGTCAGACAAGCATTAATTGAAACATCGTTTAAAAAATGCCAGTGAAGAGGTACAATTCATATGGAACAACTATGAGATGCATATCGTTTAGCAAGTATTTCATGGTTTGAGAGGTTTGAGAGGGTCATTAATCAATAAAAATAATAAAAAAGTAAAGATGACACTAACGTTTGTAGACAACTTTAGATTCATGGGACAATCTATAGATGGCTAAAACTTCGAATGTGGAAAAGGTCAAAGAACCCTGAAACAGTTTTAAAAAATGCAGCCTAATTATTTGAGTAAAGACCTTTACCCTTATTCAAACATCCATAATTTTGAAAGGTTTCGCGCTGTGCCACGTTACTAAATCTTCCAACATATCACATGATGATTTCCAACATGTCCAGTATGTCGTGGAAAATTTGAAACAGTTCATTAAAAAGTTTTTGTCGTGGGACATATTAAACAGTTAATTAACATTGTTATGCATATTTAATTTAATTATTTGTCTGTTAGTTTTATATTTTTTTATTTCATTACATGTTATTGTAATGTAACATTGTTTACTGGACTTGACCTTGTCCAGAATTGAATTCATTTCTGCTTGACCTGATTGACTTTTTTAAAAAAAAAAAAATTATTTCATATATGTAAACAACTCATAATAGCTTAATTATTCTCTGTGTGTATGCTTATTAACCAAATTATTATTCAGGTAAACAAAGAAGGAGTAAATATGTTGATCAGGGTCAGAGTTTGGAAATTCCCAAGTGAATTTTATAGGGTATTATGTTTTAAAAAAACAATGCTCATCAGATCATTCTAGAAAGTTATTTTCCATTAGGTAATGGTTGTTTTTAGAAAATGCTAATTTATGACCTGAGGTAAAACATAGAACTATATTATCTTGTGACTGTAAGGATTATACCAGTTGTGCTTTTACATCTAGCACTTTAAGTTGTACTATGTTGTGACCAGTTTGGGCTGATTTTATTTTCTTCAAATTGTTAAATTCAAGCGATTATTTTCTCTGGAAATACAAAAGTGCTCTGACAAAATTCTTGGATAAAAACATTCTTTGGAATTTTTACTGAATTCAAACCTCGAATAATATTTATGTGATTCATAAAGAGACTGTTGACACATCAGTTCTTCGTAGACTAGAAGACACGTCATTAAGTTGCACCAGGGCTTTGCCATGATGCATGTCAAAAGATATCTGGTGCAAAGCTTACACTTTAACAGCCTATGACATGAACTTGATGAGTGAGCGTGGAATAAGCGGAAGAGTTAGCGTGTTACTGTATAAATTAACAGATCCAAATCATATTCTTGAATAAATATCAGAAGAAATAGTCTGACGGTGTGTCTGGAAATTCAAGGTGAAGGTCATTCTTTACGTGCCCAGATGCCAACAGACTCTCTTGTTAGGCTTTGAGCAATTACATGCCTGTCGAAAGGCTTGAGATAGATAACGGATGCGCAAACGAGATGGGTTGAAGAAAGGCTTGAGATAGATAACGGATGCGCAAACGAGATGGGTTGAAGAAAGGCTCCAGATGGGTAACGGGTGGACAAACGAGATGGGCTGAAGAAAGGCTTGAGATAGATAACGGATGCACAAACGAGATGGGTTGAAGAAAGGCTCCAGATGGGTAACGGGTGGACAAACGAGATGGGCTGAAGAAAGGCTTGAGATAGATAACGGATGCACAAACGAGATGGGTTGAAGAAAGGCTCCAGATGGGTAACGGGTGGACAAACGAAATGGACAGAACAAAATCAACCCTCAATTAGAGGGGTATCATTTGAAAATTTGATTACACTTATGTGACTTTAAGAAATATTAAACCGGCAGCTTCAGAGATATCATTCTAAACAAAAATGATTTATCTCTATTGAAAACGTAATTAAAAATGAATCAAAACGAGACCAAACCAGCATTTCCTTTCTAATAATGATTTCAAGAAAGACCAACACTATATGCAATAAACAAATATTGAATCTCATAATAGGAAAGACAGCACAATACGTACAGAATAAACTTATCTTCCCAATTAAGAAAACATTGATCATTTGCAATTATACCAAATATTGATGATGACTTAGTACTGGTTTGAAAAACAAGAAAATAAAATTAACCAAACTAATTAATAGTGCAGTTATCCAAATCTTTGATGTAATTTTTCTATTGCAGCAAGTTTTAAAATAAAAGGTTGATTGTATAAGACCGATACTGATTCATTATGTATCTATACTGATGCAGTGACAGGAAGGATACCAGTAAGTTATTTTGACACGAGTGAATTGCAAAAGGACAAATAGGACAAAACATTTTATATCATACAAATTAATCAAATACATTCCCGTAATTTTCAAGGACGAGTTTAAGAAACTAGTTCTTTAATTCTAATTCAAGGTAAAAACCAATAATGAGAAAAGCTTACGTGTTCAATATTTATGTTGATAAAACCGTGTGTAAACTTGAATTTTTATTTCAATGACATATTGCTCTGAAACTTCTACTGTGCGTTGTTCGTAATCAACAAAAGTCCGTAACTGCTAACTACTGTCATGGGTGTAGCTTCTGACTTAAATAAAAACAACAACTCTTTCATATATTAAAATTGAGTAGTAGGAAATATTTTTGATAAATTTGAAAAACATTGACGCTTAAAACAATAGAGTTCTAAAAGCGATGTATTGATTCTGTACAATGTGAGCATCGTAGAACAATATATATTCAGATATTAATTTGCTTGTTCCAAACCAGTTAAATCTGTTCTCATTCGTTTCATTCGTTAGTTTAATTCATCTATATTATTTTGTGCCACATCGACATTGTTAGCCATTTTTCGATTAGCATACGCCTTTGCATTTATTTTAGATTGTTCAACCTATTATTAACGTTTCATTAAATTTAACCTCGCCATATAAACGTTTAATAAAAGTCAATAAATGTAGCATTGATCATATCACTCAAAACAGTAAAATATAAATTGTAAGTTGTCTTCAAAGTTTTCACAGGTATTTTTCCCTCCATCCTTTGTTTATCTTAGTTCAACATCTTTTTTAGGCAGCCTTGAAAGAACATTTGTGCTAATTGTATATTGTACCAATTTGTAATATTTGTACGCAGACCATTCACGAAGTTTTTAATATCGTTCAGTTTGAATTAATTATTCAAATCTCTGCAACTGTTCTATTTCAGACTTTAAAGTGTTAGAACCTTGCAGTGATTATTTAAAAAGATTCTCAATAACAGTCCTCAAAACACTGACCTGACCGTTTATTGTTCAAATGAATACAGTGTTGAAAACAAGGCACTGATCCTTATACACTGAAGGTAAATAGTGCAGATACTAGGCACTGATCCTTATACACTGAATGTAAACAGTGTTGAATGCTAGGTATTAATCTTTATAGACTGAATGTCAGTCGTGTTAAATACAAGGTACTGATACATCTACTCTTTCTCGTACAGCTTGTAATTTTGTATAATATTATATGAAGGTCTGAATTTCTGTACATCTGAAGCCTTTTCTTTGTGTGTTCTCATCCATTTATGATTGTATTTCATAGGTTTGATTAGCTATTCCATTGCAAAACTGTTCAATAGCTGTCCATTTATTGTCAACGTGCTACCTTTATGTTTTAATATCTTTAAAATTATTATCCTCCAACATTAAGAGAATGAGTATCACTGTCATCAATACCTATGGATGCATATTAGGAACAAAAGTGACCTCATTAATAGAATGACTCATAAATGTGTCAGCTAAAGGAATAACATCCTAATAGACATCATTCTCAAGAGCTTTCTTTGCTATAGCTCTAGTGGTTGCACAAACTGGAAATAAATTCACTTTTAATCGAATCACCTCTTAGTAGTATAGTGGGTTACCGTAGCGTCAATGGGAATTAGCATTACAGACCCCCCCTGGGCCAGTATAGCGTCAAGAAAGTAGGTCAACACCCTGGGCCAGTATAGCGTCAAGAAAGTAGGTCAACACCCTGGGCCTGTATAGCGTCAATGGAAATTTTTGTAGAGCGGTGACTAGGAGACTGGGGGTTTGTAGAGCGATAAGCGACAGGTGGCATGTTTCTTTTTTTAGTAGAGGAAGGGTATATATATATATATATATATATATTCGTTTAGGGGGAGACCAAATGAAAATTAAGATCTTTTCGAGGTATTGGAAGTGGCCCTGAAAAGGGCCGTTGTTTGTTATGTGATGTTAACACTATTCTGTTAACATACAGGACATCGCATAGGTCTTCTTATCTTCCTCAAATTTCTCAAAGTTTGTCTTAAGCTGTGTCTCACTTCTGGTCCGTAGATGAGAGTCCGCTTAAGACAGCCTTGTCTTTCCACATAACATCTTCTTTTCCAAAGAGTGGCCCCAGTGATCCGGATGACAGTCCATTTTGTTTTCACATACATGGGTAAGTCTGTACGGAACAGCATTGAGGATACCAAAGTAGAGGATTCTACGTCGATCAACATCTTCTCTGTGACGAGAACAGGTGAAGGAAATGAAGTGAACCGCGTTTATTTATAGTGGAAGACAGGATCGAAACGGATTGAAAGGGTTCACCAATCCCAACACGCGTTACAAAATTCAGTCACTTCGCGGAGTCTGTCTTCCAATCCGAAGAGAGCTACCTGTGACGTCACATTTCCTATATAGGCACACTAGCGTCTGTGCGCAGTGAATCGATGCGGTAGTGTTTTGTGAAACATGACGGAACCTAAGAAGACAATGAATTGGGGTGCACCGGCTGTGGAGACGAGAAGTAATGGTACAGCAGCAGCTACCAAAGTGAACACAGTGCTACTTCCCGAAGAGGTTGATTTCAACTGGGATTTAGTGGATTTTTTATCTTCTTCCCAAGAATTTGTTCCGGTACCAGTACCTTCGCCACTTTCTCCTTCATTACCACGTGTCGACGATTTTAAACAAAGACAGAGAGAAGAATTGGAGAAATTTTTACAGCAGCAGAAAGAAGCAGAGCAAGCATTTCTTCTTGAACAGAAACAGCGAGAAGAAGAAGAAGAGGCAAGAAGGAAACAACAGGAAGAAGAAGAAGCAGTAGAGAAGAAACAAAGTCTAGGAGAGAAGGAGAACAGCGAAAGTCAAACGGTCACGGTACTCTTGGACATTTTGGCCGAGTTAAGAAGTCTGAAACAAATGTATCAGACTTCTTTATTACGACCCAAGAGAAAAAGACCTTCCTGAGCCAAACAACCTAACCCTGTGACTACACCAGAGATACCACCCCTAGTGATATCTACTAAATCATTGACAGGAGCAAGTCCACAAGTAGGCCTTGGCCGTGGCAAAGGCTTAAGACAGTTAAAGCGAATTGATTCTCGTTCCTGAGTTTGTTCTAAGGAAAAAAAACAAACACTCAACAGTCCTTTTCAGGGCTACCCAATACTCTCGAAAAGAGGGACTATTCATTTTGCCAAAATCAATTAAAACTCAAATTCCCTTCTTTAACCCTATGATGTACGTGTTGTGAGTGTATGACTGTAGGTCCTTATTATTTCTAAATAATGAAAACCAAGAGACACTTACGTTTTTTTCAGTTTGTTCTATTCTGTTACAAATTTTTTACAATTCAATATCACAACATAACACAACACAACTCTTTTAAAAAAGTTCATAGATTTCTTCTCTGTCTTTTTTCTTTCACTCTCTGTGTTTTTTCAATTTCTTCACTTTTACACTTTTTTCCTCTTCTTCGTCTTCTTCTTCCTCACATTTTTCTCGTCTTCTTTTCTTTTCTGTCTTCTCTTTCTGAACGTGTCTGGGTTCTTCTTTTGTCAAGGCTACCTCTGTTTCTTCTTCCTCCTTCTCCTGCTCCTGTTGTTTCTTTGGACACTCTGAAGACCAATGTCCTTTCTCTTGACAATGATAACAGGTATCTTGACTTTTGTTTCTTTTGACACTGGCCTTGCTTCTTTGACGGTCTGGACATTCTGTAGCCCAATGCCCTTTCTTTTGACAGATATAGCAAGTATCTTGACTTTTGTCTCGAAAGGAAGGAGAGTAGTCCGTCGGCTTGTCTGAAGAAAACTTTCTTATCACACCTCGCAATGCTCTAATCAGAAGTTCTATCTGTGTGGGTTCTTCCATTGTGCTGGTCAGCTTGAGAGCGAAATGAATACTGAGAGGGGAGTCACTGAATACTGAGAGGGGAGTCACTAGCCCTTTATATATGCCCTGGTCTGACATAGATATATAGGGGTTCATGGTGTTTCACAGGTAGTCATTTGACTTTTGCCGTCAAGATGAAACGATCGCATCATTTCGAAAAGAAAGAAGAAGAAAGTAAGAGGCAGAAACGTGATTTATCGCCTCGCA
>JAECUM010050257.1:0-14622 GCA_016617855.1 Megalonaias nervosa | reverse complement strand
GAATTCTTCATCTGCTGTTGATTTGCAACCATGTATGGCCAGTTCTTGGAGCCATTCATAGTTATAATACCTGGCTTTTCTTGGGACCATCTCTCCCCCATATGCTGGTTCAGCTGTTCCTGGAAGAGCTAACATATTGTATTTGTCTAGGAGGTAACTCCTCTCCAAGGTTGGATTCATCCTGGATCCCGCCCCTGTCTCTAATGTCATGGCTGCATATTCCCACGACAACAGCTTCTGGTCAGGCGTCATTTTGGTCCTTCCCTCCGGTGGCCAGTGGATCACAGTGAACCCTTCCGTAAATGTGAACTGCATCTCTTTCTTCCAGTCCCGGCAAGCAGGGGCCAAAAGAGGCATGCATCCCATTTCCAAGAACATCAAAATTCTTTCTTTTTTGATCAAACACATCTTTGGTGTGCTACTAGCTGTGACTGGAATCTGGGGTGGAGAAGAATTCTTTATAGACAAGTCTAGGGCTTCAGGAGCTTCCTCCGCTACACTGGGCGTTTTCATTGTTGTACATCTTGTCGTTGGCGGATTTAGATTCACTTCTTTTGGAGTGGTTGGTAAACTGACAGAAGGTTTCTCAACTGCACGAGGTGGGGTAAATGTGGCTGAAGCTTGGCTGATATGTATGATGACATCTTTATTAATTCCTATTATTTTGGCCAACTTGAGTTTTAATTCTCTTTGAGAGTTTTCTACATTTGTCATCACGGGAGGAGGGATCATTGAAGAGGTGCGGGTTCTAGCATTCACTCTCCGAAGGAGAGTATCCAACAACCTTGCACTGGTTTCCTCTCGTTTAATGTCACATCTGTACCACAGGGTACCATTTGTGGATACGACATGTATTGTAACTCCGTCTCCCGTCATGTGAAAGGACAGCATTTCAAGTTCCGCCTGGATTTCAGGTCAGGTGGGCAAGTATGACTCACATCTGGATCTCTTCAACTGCGGCTCCTCAATGTCTTCATCATAGTCAGGAACAAACCTGGATTCTGAAACTGGTGTATCGGGTCTTATGTTCATACTTGAGTGCTGGCTTGGTTTTGATGTTTGCCCTATCATGGCGTCCCAACCAGACTCCCACTCCTTCTGTCCCTTCGTTGGCTTCCTAATACTTTCCAGCCAGCCCAACACTGCTGCTCTTCTACGAATTGCCATCGTCGACTCCCATGCGTTGGGACTAACAATTCTTTTATAATTTTCTGGCTGTAGGGACAGCCAGAACCCATTGCTCTCGCTAAAAAATTCAGGCTGTAGTGTCTTCAGAATGGAAGCATGTTGTCTTTCAACATGGTTCTTCAGTTCTGTCATTCTCCTATATGTTCACAGGTATACCAAGGGCAAATGACTCTCATGCAGCCATGTCGACTGGCCATTAAATGGTTCTTCAAGTCCCGGTTGTTACTAAATGTTTCTGGACGCATCCAGCACATTAGTCTTGATGTGGAAGCAGCCATTCTGTAACCAAAGGACGAATATTTAATTGAAAAGAAAAAAAGTTTCTTTAACATCAGGCATTTATAATCATCACCTGTGCCATATCAGTAAGTTAACAAATTAATAGCTATCTCCCGTGCAGGTTGGTATAGTCATTCTTAATCCTTTACTAAATTTGTGGTTTGAAGGCCCTGGATAATTGGAATCTTGACAGGTATTCCCATCTTTGGATACTACTCTATTACCGTGAGCACTCTTCACAAAACTTCACCAGACACAAAAAAACCCCCAACCAAAACAAACCCAACTTCAAATCCGTACAGTTGTTTCATTGCAAATGGAAAACATCATGTTTATCATGGATGTACCACCTCCATCATCACGTCTGATAATGGAACCATCTTACTTACTCTGTCTTTCCGACAAGAATAAGTATACCCTCACTGGAGAGGCAACTGGGTGATCAGTCCATTCCCAAACTGTACATAAACCTCACGGTAGAGCGCTCCACCTTCCAGCTGAAATGGTGTGCTGGCAAACCCCACTAAAAAAAATAAAATCGGTGCCCATCCTGAACAGATTTTTCCAGACCATTCTTGATGCCTCTGCATCGTTGCAACCATCAGAAATAAAACTGAACTACATGACATTATGCATGTACATCTAACTGTAAATAGAGTGCTGTAATATCCTCATGGTTGACCGGGTTCCAACGTTTGGTACTGCCTTGCCCACAATGGGGTATTCCTTCCTTGATAAGGTGCCAAACGATCAATGTGGTATACCTTCGACGGCTGTTTTATCGACTTATTCATGCGATTAGTCACATCATCAATTTTCTTCACAACAACAAAGGGGCCCTTCCAAGATGGGGTAAGTTTCTTACAAACTCCAACTTTCCTGACTGGCTCATGTACCCACACAGCTTGTCCTAATTGTAAAAATCTTTTTCTGTCTAATAGATCATAGTATTTCTTCTGATGTACTGTCCTTTGTTTCAGACATTTCCTGGCTATTTCATGAACCCGTTCAAACTTCTTCCCTACGTTAAACACATACTCTCCACATTCTATAGGTGTATCGATGCTGTTTGGCTGTCCAATTACTGCTTGTAGTGGCATGACAACTTCTCATCCCAAAGTCATCATATTTGATGTCTGCGATGTGCTTGAGTGCACAGAAGAGCGGTATGCAAGCATAACCTGTGGCAGTATTTCATCCCAACAGTTCTGTTTTGATTCACAGTACATGGTCAACATCACTTCAAGCGTGCGATTGAATCTCTCCACATTTCCATTTGACTTGGGCCTCATGCTCGTAGTTCTCGTTTTGTCAATACGCAGATATCGGCACATACCTTGAAAGACTTGAGACTCGAAATTCTTCCCCTGATCTGAGTGTAACTGCAGTGGTGTTCCAAATCTAAAGATGAAGTTGTTAACAAATACTTCTGCAATGGTTACAGCCTCCTGATCTGGCATAGCAATGGCCTCTGTCCATTTAGTGAAACAATCACAGATGACAAGTATGTACTTGTTTCCAAGTATTGTCTTTGGGAGTGGCCCAAGAATATCAATTGCTACTCTTTCAAAGGGTTCCCCAACAACATATTGTCCTAACGGGGCTCTACTTTGGCTTCCTGAAGGTTTACGGGCGGAACATTTGTCACATTTTCGGCAATATTCTTGAACATGTACTTTCATACCTGGCCAGTAGAATCCAGTCTTCAGTCTCTCTAGAGTTTTCTCAACTCCAAGGTGGGCTGCTGTTGGTATGTCATGAAAATACTTCAAAAGTTCTTGTTTCTTGGTTTTGGGGAATATGAGCTGAAATTTGGTGTCCATGTCATCGCATTCCCATTTGCGATACAGCATGCCTCCTTGTAAGCATAGACGGTCCCACAGGCTCCAGAGTGTTTTTAGTGATGCTGCACTGCTGGAGACATCCTCCCATTTCACCCTATCTCTTCCTTCTTCTAGAGCAGTCATGATCAATCCGATATTGGGGTCCTTCAGTTGCAGACTCCTAATTTCGTCTGGTTCCCATCCAGCAAGCCACGCGTCATTGTTCTTTAACTGCTCCATTTTATCCTTCTGCTGACTTCTGGTAACAGCTCTGAGGGCTTCAACTCTTTGATTATCTCCATCGCCTGTAACTACCTTCTGTTCTATTGGTCTAGCAGCATTTTGACAAAAAGTCTCATTGTCGTACATTTTATTTCCTTCTTGCTGTCTGTTACAGGCTTTACATGGTTTTCTTGATAAAGCATCGGCATTTCTGTGTTTGTGTCCAGGTCTGTGAGTAACCTCCATATCATATGTACCCAGCTCTTGCAACCATCTTGCAACTTGTCCAGTTGGATTTTTTAAGTTCTGCATCCAGCTCACTGCTGCATTGTTGGTGCAAAGGAGGACTTTTTGACCATACAAGTAGGAGTGGAAACTCCTAGTGGCTAGCACAACTGCTAATAACTCCTTCCAAGTGATACAGTATGAAACTTTGTGCTTGTTGAGGGACTTGCTCATGTAGGCGATAACTCTTTCGGCACCATCTTGTTCTTGCGACAGAACTGCCCCCATCGTCATATCACTGGCATCCGTGTCTAGTATAAATTGTAGTCCAGGCTTTGGGTATGCTAAAATTGGAGGCGACATTAAAGCTTGTTTTAATCGGTTGAAGGATTTTTCACATTCTTCCGACCAATTGAACTTCTTTCCGTTTTTGCATATCTTATGCAATGGTTTTGCAATTTGGGCAAATCCCTTGACAAATCTCCTGTAATAGGAAGCTAGTCCCAGAAAACTCCTAATTTCCTTGACATTCTGTGGAACTGGCCAATCCCTAATTGCAATGATCTTGCCTGGGTCTGTGTGAACTCCATTCTCAGAAACGACATGTCCCAGGAAGTTTACACTTTTCTGAAAAAAGATGCATTCTGATGGTTTCAGCTTCAGGTTTGCTTCTCGCAGACGGATAAACACATGTTCCAACCTTAGGAGACTTTCTTCAAAAGTCGACCCTGGGACCATAATATCATCCATTTATAGCAAACATTCTTCCCATTGCAAACCTCTCAGGACAGTCTCCATAAGACGCTCAAAAGTGGAAGGACTGTTTGCTAACCCAAATGGCATTACTGTGAATTGATACAGACCTTGACTAGTACAGAAGGCAGTCTTCTCACTTTCGTCAGAGGCCATTTCATTTTGCCAAAATCCAGAATTGAGATCCAAGCAACTGAACCATTTTGAACCTGAAAGGGCATCAAGACACTCATCAACTCTGGGTAAGGGATACGCATCCTTCACCGTTACATCATTGAGTCTCCTGTAGTCTACACAAAATCGGGTGGAATTATCCTTCTTGGTGACCAACACTATATTGGAACTCCATGCACTGTTTGAGAGCTCAATGACTCCTTGATCAAGCATTTTCTTGATTTCCGTCTTCTCTATTTCTCTTTTCCCAATAGGCAATCTACGTGGAGCCTGCCTTATAGGAGTTGCATTGGCTGTGTTGATACGATGTTTTACCAGATCAGTCCTTCCAAGATCATCAGATGACTTGGAGAAGATATACTGTTACTTTATGAGCAAAGATGCTAACCTTCTCCTTTCTTCGTTTTTAAGGTGGACAGAGCTCCTTTCCCATAAATCTTGTAGATATTCTGGCAGTTTATCAGTTGCTGTTTCTGATTCTTCTGAAGATACTGCATTGCACTGAGTTAACTCTGGATCTGGAGTATGATAACAGGACTCGCATGTTCCAAAGTTTAATGTCTGTACTGCTTGATTCTCAACTTTTGAATGTATTATCCCTCTTGTGAGTGCGATTTTCTTGTCCTGCCACAATTTTGAAGAGGTCTCGATAATGCCATTGTCAGTTAGATGTTCCGATCCGGGTATTAAAACTGGTATCCACATTCGAGATTGAGGGGGTACTGTGATAGTCTCCTTCACTACAACACGGCACACCATGTTGGCTTCTCCCCCTGTGTAACACTGAATATCACCACAATCTGTGCAGAGAAGTAAACGTTTATAATCAATTTTGCTGACATGCTGCATCAGGAAGTCTTGCCCTAAAATGGCATAGGGGCCTATGTCACAGACTAAGACAGTTGTTCTATAAACTGAGGAACCAAATGCTGGTGGCATGTTGAAACATCCATGCACTATCAATTCATTGCTGTTTACGTCGAGTAATTTTAAGTGTGTGTGCTCTAGTGGAGGTTTCTTATCATCATCCATCATCAAGTATTTATCATATGGAAGTATTGTAGAGGTAGAACTGCTGTCTATTAGGAAATGTATTGGCAATCCATAGAGGTCACCTTTTACAAAAAGACCATTATCCCATTTTCCAGTTGTTTTCCCAATAAGCCCCAAACGTATACAGTTTTCATATATGTCGCTGCCATTCTTTTCTTCGGAAGGCTGTTCCTCATCCATCATCTCCCGGCCTACAGAGGTGACGGCTTCAAGTTTTCCTGTCCCCCTGCATTTTCCGTTCTTGGCTTGCTTCCATGACTTTGACTGGTAAAACTGGTCTGAGCTTGACATTTTTTATAAATGGGACAATTCCTGAAAAAGTGGTCTGGTGCATTACATATGAAACAGGTCTTGTTTCCGGCATTCCTACTCGAAGATTGATTTTGGCCCTGTCTGGAAAATGTGGTATTTTCCAGTCGCTCAAGTCGTTCAGTAAGCATCTAATAGACTTCTCAAGTGTCCTATCAAATTCGGTCTGTACATTATTTAAATTCTTTCCTGGATCACAATGACTGAACACTCCTTTGATGGTTGATTTTCTTCCCTGATCACCCATAATGGCCTCGTATCTTTCAATTATTTCGACTGCCTGTGCAACAGTCTGACAGTCTCTGTCTATGCATCTGCATTTCATTTCAAGCGTAATACATTTATAAAGTTGGTTTAGAGCCAATGCTTCCTGTGCTCTTGAATCAAAGTAGACATATGCCCTCTGTGACATCTGTCTTAAATCGTCTGCCAGTGCTGCGATCGGCTCCCCAGACAAGCGCTTACGGGATTCCAGTCGTGACAACCAGCTGCTCTGTTGTCTTGTACTGCCAAATCTTTGTCCCAATTGTCGAACTAATGCTTTGTAAGATCTCTTTTCTTCTGTAGTTAAACTAATATAAAATGTTTGGGCTGGTCCTCTCAAGCTTACAGCCAAAGCTAGAACTTTTTCCGATTCTTTCCAATGCCCAAGTTCTGCGCAGATTTCAAAATGAGAAATATATTCTTCCCAATCCTCAGTTCCACTAAATGGTACTGGCTTAATACTAAAAATACTACTTCTGCTATTTCTAGGTCCCCTGGCGGTTTGCCTTGCTTCATACTCCATTACATCTCCACCATCTTTGTTATTATAGATTTCATCAGAGCTGTCGTGTGAAACTTCATTTTCTTCCACACATATATCTCCTTGGCCAATTTCTATCTGATCTTCATCCTCCTGTCTAAATTCAATTTCTGGGTCGGGACTTTGTGCCATTCTCAAAACAATGAACACTCGGGTATCGACCAGTATTTTGCTTTCCTTTTGGGACCTCAAATAATTATAGGTTGATATTTAGCACTGTTGATGTTGCCACCACACTTCGAAAATGGACTTAGGTTCGATCCTGGATGTCACATAAAACTATGACATCCCACTTCTTGACACCATTTGTAACAGACTGGGAGGGGGTTATGGGCTAACTTGTGTAAATGTAATAATAAATTTAAAGAAATGCTCAAAGTCAGGATCTTTTTATTCTTGACTATGAAACTGTGGTAAGATGCTTAATAAAAGAAATATGACTAAAACATGAATGCATGTGTTTGGTTACGTGTAACATATGCAATACACAAATGCTATAATATGCTGGCCTTCATAACTTTAATGTAATTATTCAGCAAGAAATGGACGAGCCAAGGAGTATTTTGAAAGTTAGCCCTAATTTCTTAGTGTGGCAGGAGATAGCTGCTTATTTATGTGGTACAATATTACTTTCATATTAAGCTTGAATGAATAGCAGTGAATTGAATTTGCTTGAATTGAATTGATTCCTATTGTTGTACTATATATGTAATTCCAGTCTGTTTTTGAGAATAAAGAAGTTAAAATTCATTGACTTGTCTTATTTTTATAAGCATCTATGAGCTTCTTAATGTCATTCAATAAAGTTGTAATTATAACTACCTCAATGCAGTGTTCTTTTTATTTGGTGGAGAGATGTTGATAGAGGCGCTAATGTTGACAGCTATCTGCCGAATTTCGAATTGCGCTCCTATTTATACTCTTCGGAAAATAGTCATGTGATGTGATTTTAACCAATAATTGCTTGTCTGGGACACCGAAGAGGTCAGATGGTGCCGAACAGATACTCTACAACCAGCGACACAAACTGAGGGTTAATATACAATTTAACTATCATCACTTGTCCGTTTACACTCTGTCAATAGCAAATATATAAACATTACGCATTATATCGTGTCCGTCAAACGTCAACGTACTTTTAAGTTGTAACCAAGACTGTTAAGCTTGGGTGAAGAGTACACAACTACCAATGAACACTGATAACATTGAAACTATACTGACCAGCATAAACATTAAGAATACACTATTAAATATTCAAAACATACTTATACTTGTATAAAAGAAGGCCAGCATTTACAATCAACAAGTGAAATGTAATCAAAAATGTGAACTTGACAAATTTATTGTGTGGAACCGGTCATGTGATCTAGTGTCGGCCATCTTGCCTTCAGACGTATTTTCGTGATGTCAGCTGTTGGAGTCATCGAGCTAGTGCTATTCAAATGATGATTTGGATGTGAATTTAAGTGTGATAAACATATTTCTGGGTGTGAGAAATTCATATAAAATAAGATTCCAGAAGCTTTTGTGAGTATTTAACAATGTGCGAGGTTGAAATCGATGACATTTGTTACCACATGACCGGCGATCACACTTGACATACAGCATGAACAGTTTAATACAGATGTCATGGTAAGTCACGATCTATACATTTATATTACATACAGTGTTCAAATTCATTCTTTCAGCAGTTTGTATATATTCACTGACATGAGCAACATGTTAAATTTATGACATAAACCCCCCCCCATCCTCCCCATCCATCATATTACAGTTTTAGAGCCCTCAGATCTATTACAATAGTATCAAAGGTAAACAGAGAAAATAGCATCTAAATTCATTTAATTTTTTTTCTTTGAATCCAAAAGAAAATTTATTTAAGGCCCTTAAAATGTCATTACATGCAGATACTTAGATGACTGGGTTCAGTGTTTTTAATGCAGCATAGCCATGGAGTGGGTGTTTGGGAGTTTTAATGCAACATAGCCATGGACTGGGTGTTTGGGAGTTTTAATGCAGCATAGCCATGGAGTGGTTGTTTGGGAGTTTTAATGCAGCATAGCTGGGGGGGGTGTGGGAGCTGCCACTAAGTATATGTATGGGAGTTTTAATGCAGCACGGCCACAGAATGGGTGGGTGGGAATTGCTAAGGAGTGGGTGGGTAGGAGTTGTAAATAAATATTAAATACTGTGACAGACCAAACAAAGGAGGAAAAAAAGTTAATTTTTTATCTTATTAACACAAACAAATATTCTGATTCAATCAAAATAGATGCCATGAATATTCAAATATGAGAATTTTATATTCGTTTCAGCTCTAGTCCATTTGTGTAAAATAAAATGTCCTATGCTACCTGGCTTGGCCAATCCTGTGAACTCGCCCTATAGCCTGCAGCTCCTGGGCAGGATTCAGTATCGGCTCTACAAGTAACACATGGGTTGCCTCAATCAAGTTTAAGCCATTTGCCCCTGAGTGAATTGGCAGTAGCAGTACTGAGATATTGTCATTCTGTTTGAAGGCTGACAGGTTCTTCTGAAATTAGAACATTTTGGGCCATTGATTTGAACTTGCACATCTCCCACAATATTTACCAACACAGTAAGAAATCTAGATTGTAGTAATGCTACAGCCCAGTATTTGCAATTACAATATTATTTAATGACACAGTCTTATATGAGATCAAGACTGCAATAATGCTACTGTCCAGTATCTATAATTACAATAATATTTACCAACATAGCCTTGTATGAGATCAATTCTGTAATAATGCTACAGTCCAGTATCTGCAATTACAATATTATTTAGCAACACAGCCTTGTATGAGCTCATGGGTGAAATAATGCTACAGTCCAGTATCTGCAATTACAATATTATTTAGCAACACAGCTTTGTATGAGATCATGGCTGAAATAATGCTACAGTCCATTATCTGCAATTACAAACAATTCACAGATTCAAACTCAGGCTCAACTTGAAATTATGATGCCTGATTGGTTCACATCAAATCATGAACCAATCAGACTGTGAGAATTTAGTTGAGTCTGAGTGTAAGAATTTATTCGAGTCTGAGTGTGAGAGTTTACCAGAGTCTGAGTGTGAGAGTTTACTTGAGTCTGAGTGTGAGAATTTAGTCGAGCCTGAGTGAGAATTTAGTCAAGTCTGAGTGTGAGAATTTAGTCGAGCCTGAGTGAGAGTTTACTTGACCCTGAGTGTAAGAATTTACCTGAGTCTGAGTGTCAGAGTTTACTTGAGTCTGAGTGTGAGAGTTTACATGAATCTGAGTGTGAGTTTACTTGAGTCTGAGTGTGAGAGTTTACTTGAGTCTGAGTGTGAGAGTTTACTTGAGTCTGAGTGTGAGAGTTTACTTGAGTCTGAGTGTAAGAGTTTACTTGAGTCTGAGTGTGAGAATTAAGTTGAGTCTGAATGAGAGTTTATTTGGGTCTTAGTATAAGAATTTAGTTGAGTCTGAGTGTGAGAATTTACCTGAGTCTGAGTGTGAGAGTTTACCAGAGTCCGAGTGTGAGAGTTTACTTGAGTCTGAGTGTGAGAATTTAGTCGAGCCTGAGTGAGAATTTAGTCAAGTCTAAGTGTGAGAATTTAGTCAAGCCTGAGTGAGAGTTTACTTGACCCTGAGTGTAAGAATTTACCTGAGTCTGAGTGTCAGAGTTTACTTGAGTCTGAGTGTGAGAATTTAGTTGAGCCTGAGTGTCAGACTTTACTTGAGTCTGAGTGTGAGAGTTTACATGAATCTGAGTGTGAGAGTTTACTTGAATCTGAGTGTGAGAGTATACTTGAGTCTGAGTGTGAGAGTTTACTTGAGTCTGAGTGTGAGAATTAAGTTGAGTCTGAATGAGAGTTTATTTAGGTCTTAGTATAAGAATTTAGTTGAGTCTGAGTGTGAGAATTTACCTGAGTCTGAGTGTGAGAGTTTACTTGAGTCTTAGTGTCAGAGTTTACTTGAGTCTGAATGTGATAATTTAGTTGAGCCTGAGTGTGAGAGTTTACTGGAGTCTGAGTGTGAGAGCTTACTTGAATCTGACTGAGTTTACTTGAGTCTGAGTGTGACAGTTTACTTGAATCTGACTGAGTTTACTTGAGTCTGAATGTGAGAATTTACCCAAGTCTGAGTGTCAGAGTTTACTTGAGTCTTGAGTGTGAGAATTCAGTCAAGCCTGAGTGTCAGTTTACTTGAGCCTGAGTGTGAGTTTACTTGAGTCTGAGTGTGAGAGTTTACTTGAGTCTGAGTGTGAGAGTTTAACTGAGTCTGAGTGTGAGAGTCTAACTGGGTCTGAGTGTGAGAGTTTACTTGAGTCTGAGTGTGAGAGCTTAACTGAGTCTGAGTGTGAGAGTCTAACTGGGTCTGAGTGTGAGAGTTTACTGGAGTCTGAGTGTGAGAGTTTACTCGAATCTGAGTGTGAGAGTTTACTCAAGTCTGAGTGAGAGTTTACTTGAGTATGAGTGTGAGAGTTTACTCAAGTCTGAGTGTGAGAGTTTACTTGAGTCTGAGTGTGAGAATTTAGTGGAGCCTGAGTGTGGGAGTTTACTGGAGTCTGAATGTGAGAGTTTACTTGAGTCTGTGAAAGTTTACTGGAGTCTGAGTGTGAGAATTAAGTTGAATCTGAGTGTGAGAACTGAGCTGAGTCTGAAGGAGAGTTTAGTTGGGTCTGAGTATAAGAATTTAGTTGAGTCTGAGTGTGAGAGTTTACCTGAGTCTGAGTGTGAGAATTAAGTTTAGTCTTGAGACTGAGAGTGATAGCAATTCCTACAAGTGTTTGGTATTTGTGTCCATACTGAAAGAAACTTTAACTACTGTCTTGGATTCTGTTTATGATTTCAAAACATGTTGCTCATGCTAAAGAATGATAGCATACTGTTACGTGTAGGCTTGTACAAAAATAACAAGAGAAAAGAGTGAAGCTAACAAGCTTTGTATGTTTTAACAAAATAATTTATTTCCCTAGAAAACAATGTAAAAATTGGAAAAAGGACTTATGCATTGTGAATATGTTGTTGTTGTTGTTGTTGTTGTAGGGTTTAATGCCATTTTTCAGCACAAAATAGGCTATACATGGCGGCCAGCATAATTGGTGGAGGAAGAACCCTGGAAAACCCCGGAAAGAACCACCGACCCATGAGAAGCTACTGGCAAGCTTTCTCATGTGCCCACATTAGCCGAGCCTGAGACTCGAACTCACGCAGACAGAGGTGAGATGGCAGTGATCCGTAACGGTGAGCGCTTTAGATCACTCGGCCACTCGGGGCTCCGCATTGTGAATATAATCCAAAATTTAATCCTAAGATTGAAAAATACAAGTCCTATCACAAAACAGTTCTAATAGAATCCGGGTTCGAATCTCAATGAAATTCCAATATGGAGGAGATGACATCAGATGATGTCTGTCCTGATGGTAACAGATCCTCAATTGAACCACAGTTTATAATGTTTCTGTTAAACTCTAGAATGAATTTCCACTGAATTTCTTTCTCCCAGAACTTTTATAAAAAAGTACACTTGTTTAGTTTTCTAGAGAATAAATTATTAAATTCCAAAAAACAGATGAACTTCAAAAACAAACTGGCAACAACAATTGAAACCTCTTGAGCCCTCAAGGTTTAAAATACAACTCACTAAATCTACTAGAGAGCATCTGTTTAAAGATGTGATTTTAGATCACATGGTGCTTCACGTGATGGGCTACGTGATTTACTAATTTGAACAGCGCAATAAAAAAATGAGAATTATCACGCCGCTACAATAGCCCTATCTAAGAACCAAATTCTCACACTAAAAATATATAAAGAAAGAAAGACTGTTTACAGTTCAGCTAACATGCGGGCCAAAATGACCTTGGCAATAGCCAATCGTTATCACTCGATGTTTACAAAATCTATGAGCTAAAAATAGTGCTGAAGTAACGTTAAGATCTAATTGGGTCAAGCCAATATTTGGAAAAGAGATTCAAATCTAATGAAAATTATCATTACAATAAAATGTAATGAAACAAAATTAAAATAAAAAAGAATTTTAAAACTAACACACAAGTAATTTAATTACATATTCGTAACAATACTTTTTTGACAACCAAGTCAAAATAAATTACTAATGTATGCTGTACAATGGAATAAATAATTCTATACTTTTTTGATAACGAAGTCAAAATAAATTAATAATGCAAGCTGTACACTTATTTCTATTTTATCACTTTTACCATATCTTAAAATAAGACCATGTTAAGGCCTTTTGAATATATTTACATTTCATCTATTAACTTGCTGCAATCACATGATACATTCAAACCTACCCTTCATGGTCACCTTTATTTACGTCACCAGGTCTTAATGGCTATTACCATTACAATTTCGTCTATTAGTCAGGTATTCGAGGGGCCCCAAGTGGCCGAGTGGTCTAAAGCGCTCACCATTACAGATCACTGCCATCTCACCTCTGTCTGCGTAGGTTTGAGTCTCGGGTTCGGCCAATGTGGGTATGCGAGAAAGCTTGCCAGTAGCTTCTAGTGGGTCGGGGTTCTTCCTCCACCATTGATACTGGTCACCATGTATAGCATAGTTTGTGCTGAAAAATGGCATTAAACCCTACAACAACAACAACAACAGGTATTCAATGGTTACCTCCTTTCCTTGGTCAATGGCCATGCGTTTCTTAAGTAATCACTCAAACATACTGGTTATGCAAATGATGCATTTGTTTTCCCAAGAAATAAACATTTCAGTAAATTATGTTTCTCCAAGAATATTAACCTGATCATATTGATGGTGGAAAATAAACTTGACTAACTGCCAAATCCAGCCCAGATGAAAATGTCATCTTTACCATTTACACAATCTATGGATTAAGGGATGGAACTCTCACCCATTACCTCCCCATTACCACCACAAAAGTTGTTCCATTTTTAAGCTGAGCAGTATGTATTAGCTAGGATGTCCACATCAATGGAGAGGTGTGGTTAAATTTTATAGTTATAGTTATGTGATCAGAAAAGTAGTCTCAGATAAACATGATTTATTAAAACATTTCTCCTTTGAATACATTTCCCAATCCCATTACCATTAGGAGAATCAGTATGAGGAGGGAATGGTGAGTAACCTAACTGTACCTGGGCACCCTTGTGGGAAGAATGGCTAGCATCGCTACTTGAAGTAACACTCATGCTCCTAACCTGATAGCAGCATAACTACATGTCATGTGATCCAAGATCGGAAAGACAAAGGTGTTGTTGCAAAATGGTTCATCATTGGATATCACCAAAGCATGCCAATCCATTCAGTGAAGAATGAAAAAAATCTGTCTAAAGGATCTGACTCATTCTTGACTGAGAGAGAGCTGGGCATGGAGTCTGCCAGGAATGTAATCTATATGGTTATACTGACAGAGAGAGAGAGCTGGGCATGGAGTCTGCCAGGAATGTAATCTATATGGTTATATTGACTGAGAGAGCTAGCTGGGCATGGAGTCTGCCAGGAATGTAATCTATATGGTTATATTGACTGAGAGAGAGAGCTGGGCACTGAGTTTGCCAGGAATGTAATCTATATGGTTATATTGGCTGAGAGAGAGAGCTGGGCATTGAGTCTGCCAGGAATGTAATCTATATGGTTATATTGACTGAGAGAGAGAGCTGGGCACTGAGTCTGCCAGGAATGTAATCTATATGGTTATACTGACTGAGAGAGAGAGCTGGGCATGGAGTCTGCCAGGAATGTAATCTATATGGTTATATTGACTGAGAGAGAGCTGGGCATGGAGTCTGCCAGGAATGTAATCTATATGG
>JAECUM010050255.1:0-19233 GCA_016617855.1 Megalonaias nervosa | reverse complement strand
CGTAAGATATGCTTGAAATCATTGATCATTTTCGGACAGGAGATAAACACGCGATGGCCCTCTTGCCGTACAAACTCATATCGAATAGGACGACACATGAAATCGAGAAGATTCCTTATCGAGATATCACCAATTGGGGTAATCGCTGCGGTTCAACAAAATATACAAGATCTGAAATCATCATTTCCCTCTAACACCAAAACGCGAATGAATTAATTAAATTAAAAAATATCATGATCATTGTATAACAAATGTCACACTGAGCATGTCTTCCTGTGTATAATCATTATGTGAGTAATCAGTACGGGTCTGCTTGACATATGAAAATAAAGAAATCACAACGGACGTATCATGGACATCACCGTGTCTGTGTACCAGGCGATTAATACCGCAAGAAAAAAACATCTTAGTGGTTTGAATTGTGATTGAATATCATTATGGCAGAAAACCACCTGTCTTGTGATAGATCATTTTAACCGAATTCGCACAGATAAATACATAAATAATCCCAGGGCAGCGACAGTATAGGAAAACAACAGAAATAAAAGAGTTCTTAAGCGCCCTGGTGCAAGATCCGTCATTACAGTCAATACCTTTACTGAAGAAGATGAGATTGTTTGGAATATTTTTTTTATATCAATGACAAATCCCTGTTATGATGTTGGAAGAGAGATCAAATACCTCCAACACCGGAGTCATCTAAACATGTAGGTTTGTATTTCCACCAATGTGAAGTTCCTCCTTCTCAAGCCCACTCAACAGAGACCCATTAATATACTACAATATAAACATTATCTGGTACATATTAGAAAATTTAAATGAGAAAACAATCCCGCAAATTTACTTCAGACTCTTCTGTAACATATCAATAAACATCGAGAAAACACAAAACTAATTGAAACTTTTAATCGAACGACGTCATCAACATCATCAGTTATCAACAACATTTATTTGATGCCCACAGATACATAGGATCAATTAATCGACCCAGGTCATGTTGGGGGAAACAAAATCCTAGCTCCCTCAAGAAAGGAAGAGTTTAGGGGCTTTTCTCCTAAACGATTGTGATTGGGCGGGTCTGGCATTTTTCTTCTGGTCTGGATATATATATATATATATATATATATATATATATATATATATATATATATATATATATATATATATATATATATATATATATGTTATAGCACCCTGTGTTCAGGTATTGTTGTTGGGGACTGTAATTCCTATTCTCAGCGAATGATCTGTCATCCCGTCTGATTTTGTGGAAAAATCCATGTCTAAAGAGGAGTGAGATTATGGAATGTTACACAAAATGATGATGGTGACGGGGATTTGGTGGCCATGTCTTAGTACCCGCTTATTAATGTGACGTTGTTATCAGATACTATTTGTGTGACTGCGTGTTCACCGACCAAAGTGAACAGCGAGCAATATCAACATGGTGAGAAGTCATCTAGAATATGATTACACTTGTGCTGGTATCAAAAACATTATATACTACCCTGTATGGTTGTTGTGATTGTAAGTAACAATCTTCCCGCGGTTGTCAGCATAATAAAGCATCCATTTAAGGAGACACGTGATCGGGTCCAATTTTATTGTACATATTATGATGCCATAAGATCGACGCCGATTTTATTGTGCAGTAGGAACAATCTGTGGATAGTATATCCATTATAAGGAGACACAAGATTGGGGCCGATTGTATTGTGTAAATCATGATGACCATGAATTATGACAAAAAAGATCGGCTGGTGTGCTGGTGTTTCTGCACTATCATGTTATCCTTTTGCTGTATTTGAAATTTAGTCTGAATTATATGTGGCCTAGTACGCCAGCCCGCACCCCCCCAACCCCAAAGAGCCCCAAACACAAGTAGAACCTTTGGACTTGAGAACGAATTAACAGACAAATTGTTTAATTTCTATGAACAGTATAATTAAAGGATACGTCATGCAAAACACTAAAGTGACATTCACTTTTAATTGGATTAAAACGTTTCTTAGAAGCCCATCTATCTCGCTATCTACCGGTCTTTCTCCCAATATATCCTCTTTTCTTGATCTCTTTCTTTTCTACATTTTAACCTTCTTTCATCTTTTTGCATACACTTCATTTAACGAATTGAAAGCATATATTGTTTTATGTCCGAGTTAAGCAACAATAGATAAAATGTTTCGAAAGAATATGAATAGATTATGTCGGAAAGATGGACAGGTGACAATGAAAAGAGGAAATGTAAATTAAAAACCCACCTTGATTTAGTATGCTAAATCAAACAAAACGAGTATTCTATGACAATCGGTAAACTATGTTTCAACAAATAATTGGCAACATGTATTTGTGATCAAGATGAAGATGGTACCTACAACAAAGGGTTAATCATAACTATCAAACCGCCGCTATATCATCAACTGTGTATTGCCGCTTTTGTTCATTCGTCTTTCCAACGAGACACATGAAGTTATTAAATGTAATATATTATTGCTGTTATTTCTGTTGCATTGTATTGCAAATATTTAAACTCAAACTGGAGATAGTTTCTATTACATAAATGTAAAATATAACGGCAAACTAGTCCATATATCATCTTTTCGACCATTGTTTACGTCAAGAACTTTTAATAGAGAACTATAAAACACAATTTGTCATGTCCTATAGTAACTTTTATGTATCATGTGGTCTAAGGCTCTTTCCGGGATTTTCCCCGAGTTCTACCTATACCAGATATTACTGGCCGCCTTATACAGCCAATCATGTTAAGAAAAACCCACAACAGCAATAGACACCATCAAAATAGTGATTTTATTTCCAAAGCTCCTAATGTAGGTTTACCAATTTAACAAATTATCACATTAACTGGGTTAATTAAGTAGGGTTTATCAAATGATCATAAACGTAACATTAAATGCATAAAATTGATGATGTTTATGATATCTTTGCGAATGGATATTGAAATCATTAAACTCATCAAATAAGTAATAAAACAGAAGAAAATGTAGAATTTGCTACTTTACAAAACTTCTAAAAGGTATCAAATCAAGTAAAAATAAAGTGCGTTGCTTTGCTGTTTATAAATAACAAATATTATTCCTTAACACTTAACAACGCTTTATGGTGAAACTAAGCTATATTACTTAATAAGGATTAGTTGACTTAATTACCTTTACGGCAAATAAGATACATAATCTGCATAATCCGTACGACAAAAATAATCTGCATAATCCGTACAACACATAATTTGCATGATCCATACAATACATTTGATATGCATAATGCATGAAACACCTGTATTCTGCAGTGATGTTTGCAAAAACAGTTAAATGTGAATGAAAAATCTGTACGTTCACGTGCCAGCTACCCCGATGAAAAGTAAGGGGAAACGATTAAAAAATGAGAACTTGGTCAATAATTGATTCAGCTACCAAATGTACTTTGACCTGTAAATACATTTACAAATAGCAGATTTCATGAATAGTGAAATTTGATAGAAGAAACAAATTAACTGTATCTTGAACTTGAATAATTCTGTATATGTAATCCATTAGGTGTGACAGTTACGTCCGAGTTTGACGGCTGAAAAAGGTACGTTTAAAAGCAAATGTTATATACCAGACCTCATATTTCTTTATGCTAATTTTCTTATAAAATCCTGCCGGAATTGCATAAATTTAAAGCAATGCAATGGAAATAGAAATCATTTACATAAACAAGATTTCCTACCGCTGGATAGTGACTTTAAGAGAAAATATGCTACACTAAAACTATTACAAAAGTAATTTAACACCATCGTAACAAGAGTGATATAAGTTTAATATTTCGAGTAACTCCTTCTCCGCCTACAATCTCCCGGAGCTAATTGTGAACAGGTAACGTTTGCACTAACGCTACATTCAAGAATTCCAACACCGTTCAAAAAATATTAAATCTGTCTCTCCTAGGCAGCTTTGTAGCTGAGCTATTAATCTCTCATACGCGTTTTGCATTTATGAGGCAGAAATTACGAACCTAGCATGGGCCATGGCTTTCTACTTGAACATTTCTTGAAGCAATTTATGCAGAGATTTTGTGATTTCTTTGACGTCATCTGGCTTGTCAAAATGTCTGAGTTGACCACTCACCCCACATCCTCTCAGCATTCCATTTGTACCTGACAGATTATATTTGGATATTGCTAATATCCGTATCTGTTTGATATCTATTAGTTCCATCTATTCTTATGAATTGTTCACATCTTAATGTAGTGGTAGATGAAGTACGCAAGTGTACCCTCAAAGTTGTTTGCGAAAAAACACCATTTAGAACGGAAACTAAATATTCATGAAAGCAAGACACGCAGTAAACGGAGGAAACAGGTGTAGGAATATAGCAGTGGAATTAGTAGTTGCAGAAACTGTTGAAGCAGCAGCAACAATGGTGCTGGTAACAAGAAACTGATTCAATTGAGGTTGAATTCTTTTGGGTTTGGCTGTTTCTGTCGATCTTTTTAATTTGAATAAAGGAGATATTTGCTGCCGTTATCGCTTTCGTTCCAATCTATGAGGATGTTTACTTTCATTTTGTAAGGAAATGCCCTTCGCCGATATATTTCGTTAGTAGAATGTTTCTCAAGATATCTTTGTCGACCCATTCGTTTGACATTAAAGCCTTATCCTATCTGCCGGTTTAATTTGTAGACGCAATGAACATTAGTTCCAAACAGACCACTTTAAATAAAAAATATCGCGATCTAATTAAGCTTAATAAAAATATCATTAGAATCATGTTCATGGGCGTAGTTTAGGAATTAGTCGCATGTTTCATTTTTAAAGAAATTTATATTTGTGAATCATTCGACTAATATTATACCGCACATAGCATTAAATTCGAAGCATGCTTTATTATAATTTCGAATTTTTCAATTGTCATTAAGAACAAAAAATTACAATACATTTCAAGAGATATAGCAGTACTTATTCCTATAGATATCGCTGTTATTGTGATATTGCTAAAAATCTGTGGCATATCCTGCTCTTAGAGAATTGATATTAACATATGCACCATGAATTCAGCAATACGGTTCATTAAGAAACCTCAATAACTGTTTTAAGAACATTGGTCGAGACTACATACATTGACCAGGATAGCAATTCACATATATTACAAGCAGTAACACTAGCAAGAATGGCTATGATAACGAAAATAAAAAAAATATTATCAACACTGACAACAATAGCTACAGCAAAATCAATCACCAGAGAAACACATCAGAGAAATACAATCAAAAACCCGAGTTTTCTAAATCCATAATATAACCCAGAGCTTGGTATAAGTTTATCTAGCAAGTATTCCTTGTTTATGAATCTGTTTAGAAGCCAAGAAGCACATATAAAAGATAAATAATGGTTGCGTCCATTCTCTCTATCAACTCGCCGTAGGACAAACTCTGGAGACAAAAGTCAAATTAAACTAAAAGACTTGGCTTGCATGCTTAGAGAGGATAGCACTGTTTCGCACGTTAAACTGATTACGATACGTTGTGAACGATAAACAGAAATGCAAACAGTCTCTAGAGATATATGTTTCAAATCAATGTCTGTTTCCATCACAAAAATGGTTACGTGCGGTAAACATAAAACCCTAACCGTTTATGATTCTCTTTGTATGGTCGTTATCGGCCCATCAAATGGTCATTAAATGGAGGATCGACTGTGAATATTTAGCCATTGCGCCTCTTATTTCTAGAATTAGATTTGTGTTTGTGATTAAATGAAGAACATAAACCATAATCTTTTTTTCCAAAAACGCTATAAACCAATATCTTATGAATTAAGTTTGCGGCCATAGTACACCTGTGGCAATCAATGCAGTTGTCGCAAAGTTGTTATAGCTGTATTGGTCAACGCGGCAGGTAACAATAGAGTTACAAGAAAGAGAAAAGGGCAAATATTCATAAACAAGAGAGATACTTATACAAAACTACATGAGTATTTTGTTCCGAATCGGCAGAAAGAATGAGCTTGATATGTTTTAAGGATATGTGGAGACGTATTCATCACCCGATGAACCAATTTTCTTTTACCTACTTGAAACAAAACAAAAATGTGATTTTGTATTTATTAGACACCCCTTCTTTGTGCGTCTAAAATATTTTAATTTTACAGAGCAAATAACGTTCGAAATTAATAAGTATTTATAACAGTTTCTTTCATAAAGCCCGAAAAGAGTGACTGGCGGACGTCAGAAAAACCCAAATAATTCCAGATAGGTATGTAATACGGAAAAAGGGCAAAAATCTGTATCGAACGCTAGATCAGCCGTGCAAGATTAAATGGGTATGTAATTAATTAATTAGATATATACAGCAGTAGTCTGGGTATACATTTAATGTAGACTATAAAACAACGGAGAATATATAATACAACACGAAGGATATTGAAATATCGTGCAAAATTGCTGATTTATAATGGTGAATAGTTATGCGTTCTTTATTAGCTTCGGGAGTAAACGAAGCACTTACCTTACAAATAGGAGAAGGTACAATACCAATAGCTACAGAAGGTTTTAGGCACAGAAAGACAGGGAAACAGGCAAACTTTGTATATATCTCAAACTTCAAGCAACAATTAAGATCTCGAATCAACATAAAATCAAAATACGAACCTTTAAATAGAAAGAATATGGTCTAGATGCAAATAGAGGGAAAACGACCGGAGAGGTCTATTCAACTTTGGCATTCCCGACCCATCTCATTCTTGGTTATTTCAGAAGACAACTGTGAAATTATATGCATCTCTCTCTCTCTGACACACACACACACACACACACACACACACACACACACACACACACACACACACACACACCCACACACACTTCTTCTCAAAGGTCCTTCCCCATTTTATCATGAACATTACAAAATAAGATATCGCGATAATCTGAAAACAGTTGTTTGAAAATTCAAAATATTGCCCAAAGGTGTGTTGTATTCTATTCTTTTCTATTCTTCTGTATGCGTTATCTTCTATGTAGCTCACCATTTCAAATCTTTCTTGTTGTTGAGTTTGTTGTACAATAGTTCATGTAATATACACTAATTGCAAATATTGTTATCAAATGATAACCTAAATCAAAATTAAAATTAGAGTTGTTAAAATATTGATCTTTGATTGTTTTCTTACATTTATTATACACAGGCCTATTCAGACAAATGCAAGAAAACTGGAAACTTAGGTCTTCTAACTTAAATTTTCTGCATTTCTGTGATTACAGCATTTAACCGTACGATGTGCTTTTATATCTCTGCTGTCAGGAACTGTCAACCAATTAGTTTAGCCCATCATTACATTCAAACATTTCAAAAATGAATTGCATTGCAATAAATTTAAAGATATAATACTATATATATATATATATATATATATATATATATATATATATATATATATATATATATATATATATATATATATATATATATATATATATATATATATATATATATATATATATATATATATATATATATATATATATATATACACGCTCTTCTTTAAAGTACATCTACCCGTCTATTCCCATTATCTGAGCAAAAAACAAAAATTAAAACAACAAGAAACAAAACGAACACACACAACAATGACCACTGTAACTTAATCTATCTGACCCAGCTATGCTTTAAACTCTTCTCGATTCCAGTTCTCCACTTATCATCTCCTATTTAAAACAATGTATGAAATTATTTTGGGGAGTCAGATGGAGCCATCATCTTGGCAACTGATCACGCAGGTCATATCGTGCACATATATCATTGGCGATTATATACTCACGTAAATACTCAAAACACAGACCTTTAATACTGGAAAACACATTAGCATTCTTTAAAACATAACGTACCAAATTCTTGACAGCTGTTGATTTTCTTAATGTTATTTTGTTGTAGCTCAGAAGGTGTGTTACATAATTTTTGGTGAACGGTATTATTAGTCTGATCTAAATGCGAAAATTAAATATGTACAAAGAGGGCTTCATGGTTTCTAAGCACACTAAATTGAATTCCTTCATAATTTATCATATTTCTACTTGTGAGTCTGATAATGTATGAACAAAGACTTAATTTACCTAGTTTATTAGAAGAAAAAGAAAACATCTACTACAAAGTACAGTTATTACCAGTTTATTATAAATGGAGACAAATCTGAATATGTTATTATCAATAAATACGTTGATGCTAATATCCTCTTCTTTTCTGATTACAATTAATTGCCGATTGCAATATCATATGCTATACAGCATTCCCTAGTTCTCTTGCTGTAATATAAACGAAATAGTTGCAAGTAACATCTAGCCTAAGTGCAAGACGCTTAAAAGCTGAAAATTGTCATTATTGGACCTATGACACTCTAGGAACAAAAATTAGTCTTTGGCAAGAATGGGAATATAAAATTAGGCAATAGATTTAACACTATTATGGCATTATGGCGACAAGTAGAAGCATAATGTTAAAAATGTACATAGCAGCATTACTGAAATGTGGTTTCTTGGCCTCTAAGTGGAATTTCATGTTTAAAATTTCCGCATGTTTAGCAATTATGCGGGCCTATGGCCTCAAGAGGAATTTAACACTGAGGATATAAAATTGGTTTTAAAAACACTATGACTTCAAAGTTCAAATAACATGAAATTTACCTTTGTATCCATATATTCTGATTTGCAAAAATGACACTATGGATACAAGGAGAATGGTGCTGCAAAAATAGCATGCACTGGCCAATACGCACACAATAAACCTTTTCGACTCACTGGTAATAAATCATTTGCTGGCCAATCCGTATATTTCATAATGAGTACACCGCTTTTACTGACCGAAACCTACACGTATAAACTAATACCCAATTTGACTGCCCATTTACAACACTTCACAACCAATGAAAAGAGCTGGATGCATTTGCACACTCACCATATAAGTTACCTCGATAAGAGCAATAATGTATATAAATAACTACTAAATAATATGTCCAATCATCCTTATAATCCATACAACCATACGTTTGACCAACCCGTACCAGCACCTACCAGGCAATACGCCATTTAACTGGTCGTCATCCAGTTACATACTGACCAACTCCTACGCCTATTGACCAATATGCTGTTTAGACTGACCAACATCCATTCACTTAATACCAAAGAGGTCATTAGACACACCAATTTCTACACTTGCTAACCAGCACTATCAATGAAAACATGCATCTTAACAATAATATTGGAACGTGATGTCTCCTGTATTTGACATATATATTCCCTGACATTTTGAGGAATCTGTAACGCAGCATTTTTCTTCAGACATATATAACACATATCTCCATGTAAAGTTTTTGTACCAGACTTATTCAAAGCTCATTTTAAATAGCCCTCTGTAAGTCTCTAAGCAGAAGCGTCATTTGTTTTCGCTCTTCGACCTTCATAGAATCATTATGAAATCGAATGAGTGTATCCTCTTACTGATTGGTGTTATATGAAGTGACATAGAGATAGGTAACTTAGACAAATCAAACACGATTAGTCAATAAGAAAGCGAAGACAATATACAGTATCTTCCCATACCATGAGAGAGACGTTTTGGCAGAAATTCACAAAAGTAGAAATTGGTCTACCCCCAAATTGACTTCTAAGAAATGCATAACTACTGCTTTTCATTTGTGTCCAAAGAATTCAAGTCCTAAATCCCTGTAAAGGTAGCCGCTACAGCTATTATATACTTGTAGCCTATGTTTGTTCCGGTTGAAACAACAGTGTTTTGTCCTGTTTGTCGAAAGCGATAGGGAAGCTTCTATCGAGAATATATATTTAAATAGCAAATATACCACTTAAACAGTCCCCAACAGGTAATTCTCTTGCAACGACGCTTACAATTAATATATATTATCAATAAAATTCAAATCAATAAATTTTAATACAATTTCGTTTTGATGAAAATGCGGTGTGATAGACCATATGAAGAGATAATGAAATAGGAAAATGTGTCTTTTACATGTGAATGTTTTAAAATTTTATGCTCTTTAATTTAACATTACAACATCTCACCACCAAACATTTGAAACGGAAACCTTTCTTTAACGAACTATACATATAAAGACTCATTTTTCCCAACCATACTGTTATACGTTCAGACTCTTAATCAAGGATTAAAGGTTGATATGTGTATCTGTTTCTGTCTGTGTGCCAAACCCGTGCGCTCTCTGTCTCTCGCTCCCTCCTCCGAAAAACAAAGTTTGGTTGTACAATATTTTGTCATATTTGTAATATTTCTTCCGTCAATATACCATGTATTCAGAGGTTTGCGAATTCACTCTTTATCAAATGTCTGTTTAGAGGGTAGAACGCTTTAGAATGTGTACTAGGTTAGTTGGTGTAATAATGTTGTGAATGACTTTTAATACTCTCTCTCTCTCTCTCTCTCTCTCTCTGTTACGAACCCAGTAACAATGGTTGCATATGATGTGTGTGTGAGAGAACAATTCGTTACGTAAGTCATAGTTTAGCACCTATGATTATTGTCATACTTCACCTGCGAACAGGTAGAGAATTAAACAAATTTAGCTCTTGCGAAGAAAATTATTAACACAACGGTTAACATCAAGTACAGGATTTAACGATAGTGATCAGTATTGTTCCAGAATACTGGTGGCCCTCGAATGGACCGATGATTTGATTGATTGATTGATTGATTGAATTTTTTTACGGCGCACCAGCACTATGAGGCTATTTAGCGCCATGCAAAAGGTTATATCCTTCATTATTTAAAAGTGGTAAAAGATTACGTATCGACCAGCGATACGAAATCAAACAGTTGAAGGTAAAACGATAAAATGGTAACGGTGATAAATAAAGTTTCCCGATCAACGGGGAGTGCAAATGATGTATGACAACGAAAACAGATGAAAGGTAATTAAAATCTAGCGACGGTATATATAGCACATAAAACTGTTCAAGGTGATAGCATAAAAGCTATAACTTATGATAAATATTTACTTCCTTCAGGAAGTCTATAATATAAGAAATGCTAACTGTATCAAAGAGCTCCCTAATGTCATGCACATTGTAATAATGATTACGCGTAGGTTGGAGGTCGAAACACTACAACATAAAGTGCTTAGCAGTGAATGGTTCATTGCAAGATATGCACTCTGGTGGTTCTTCTCCTTTTAGTATATAGGAGTGGGTTAAATAAGTATGGCCGATTAGAATTCTTGCAATGACTACCTTCTCTCTACGGACGGCTCTGCAGGAAGGAGTCCATTCTCCTAGGGTTGGCTTGATGGCATGAAGTTTGGTATTCACGGCATCATTCCATGATGCCTGCCATTTCTGACGTAAACAGTCTTTGATACTACGTTTAAAATCAGTATACGGTGTATTACAATCAGATGGTTCTAGTGATAGGGCCATTTTAGCAGCGCCGTCTGCTTTGCCATTACCTTTAATTCCAATATGGCTGGGTAACCAACAGTATACTATATTGTGTGAGGTACTCAGCTCAGTATGTTTAAGGAGAACATTAGCTAATAATGGATTCTCCAGTTTTCTATTATGTAGTGACTGAAATACTGATAGTGAATCGGAGAAAATGATGCTATTTAAAATACGCTTGCTTTCAATATATTGCAATGCAAGGTCTATTGCTCTGATTTCGGCTGAAAAAATTGATGTACCATTTGGCAAGCGAACTTTTGTTGTGTGTTTTCCACTAACGAAGGCTGCAGCAGCCTTTTCCTCATCTTTTGATCCATCAGTATATATTCTTGTATAATTTTCAAATTGGGCGATTAGTTCATGGTAAGAGTTGTGGAAGATGGAAGGGTTTGTCTCCGATTTTTTTTCATCGTGTAACGTGAAAAGTACCTTTGGTTGTTGAAGTAGCCAGTGAGGTGCTTCGGAGACGGTCGTTTTCAGAACTTTTGAAAGTTCAATTTTGGTACTGTCGAGGCATGGTAATATTCTAATGCCAAAGGTAGGTGTGACGTTTGGTTTATTGTCATATAAGGTTTTATATTTGGGTTCAAAAACAGACGCAAAAGCAGGGTTCAGAGGGTTTCAGCTTAATTTGAGAGCATACTGTGCGGAAAGCATTTCTCTACGTTGTGATAAAGTGGTTCGTTTGCTTCAACGAGTAGGCCTTCACACGGGGATGTTTTAAATGCTCCCAGGGCAAGTCTTATTCCCTGATGATGAATTGGGTCTAGCATCTTCAAATAGGACTTCCTAGCTGAACCATAGACAACGCAACCATAGTCTAGTTTCGAGCGAATAAATGTTCTGTATAAACTGAGTATGACTTTCCTATCAGCACCCCAGTCAGTGTGCGCTATTACGTTAAGTAAATCTAGAGACTTCAAGCATTTAGCTTTCAAATTCTTCAGGTGTAGAATAAAGGTCAGTTTTCTGGCGAAGATAATACCTAAGAATTTTGCTTCCTCAACAACTGGAACAGGTGTTCCGTCCAGCGTGAGTTTAGGTCCATCATGATGTCTTCGTAACTGACAGAAATGCATACATACAGTTTTTGATTGCGAGAATTTGAAACCGTTAGTATTGGCCCAATTTTGAATCTTCTTGATATTTTGCTGTAATTGTCTTTCAATTGTATGCATGTGCTTGGATCGGTAACATATTAAAAAGTCGTCAACATATAGGGAGCAATCCACACCTGGATTCAGACACTTGGTGAAACTATTAATTTTTATGTTGAAAAGCGTCACCGATAAAATACTGCCCTGGGGCACACCCATCTCTTGATCGTGCATATCAGAGAGGGTGGAGCCCATTCGTACCTTGAATTCCCTGTCTGAGAGGAAGTTTGATATGAACGAGGGCAGTCGGCCTTTTAGACCCAGATCGTGCAGGTCATTTAGTATTCCGTACTTCCACGTTGTGTCATAGGCCTTTTCCAGATCAAAGAAAACCGCTACTAAGTGTTCCTTCTTGATAAAAGCGTCGCGAATAAATGTTTCCAGTCTAACCAGATGATCATTGGTACTACGACCATAACGAAAGCCACTTTGGAAAGGAGATATTAAATTGTTGGTTTCCAAATACCATACAAGCCGAGAATTGATCATTCGTTCCATTGTTTTGCATACGCAGCTAGTTAATGATATAGGTCTATAGTTGGTAGGATCTGCGCTATCTTTGCCTGGTTTGGGAATTAGTATTACTGTTGCTTCTTTCCAAATTTTTGGTACATTACCAGTAATCCATAAATCATTGAAGATTTCCAGAAGAACTGTTAAGGATGGTTCTGGAAGGTGTTTCAAAACTGGTAATGTATATCGTCAGGCCCAGGAGATGTATCAAGGGCCTTATTCGAAGATTCCATAAGCTCCGACAATGAATACGGTTGGTTATAGCTCTCTGAGTTATTCGATGTGAATTTCAACCGTGTTTTTTCTTTTTGAGCTTCAATCTTCGGAAAGCTTCTGAATAATTAGACGATGAGGATTTTTGGGAGAAACAATCGGCAAGTACATTAGCTGTTTCATGTTAAGTATTGAAATTGTTATTATTTAGCTTCAGATGTCGGAAAGAATTTTATTTTCCCTTCCCATTTATTTTGCGGATTGTGTCCCAAACTTTCTTTATTGAGGAACGAGAGTTTAAGGTTGAAACATATTTTTTCCATGATGCTCGTTTACTTTCTTTAATGGTGCGGCGAGCTTTGGCCCGAACAATACGGTACTGAGTTAAATTTTCAGGCGTTGGACGATTATTAAATTTTTTCAGTGCTTCTCGGCGTTGTATAATGGCTTCTTTACATTCTTTAGTGAACCACGGTTTTTGGGCTCTTTTACAATTCGGCGAGGACTTAGGAATGGATTCTTCTGCAATCTCAGTTAAGACAGATGTAAATTGTCGAATAGGATCGTTATCGTTTAGGACGGTATTCCTGTTAAGTCTAGCTGTACAAGGTGTTTCAAATTTGGCCCAGTCAGCTTTCTTTAAATTCCACTGTGGAATCGTGTCATCAATTGTAACGTTGGTGTTCTTAAGAGAGATTGGAAAGTGATCACTGCTGTGAAAGTCATCAGCGACCTTCCAATTATAATCCAAAAGTAGTGAAGGAGAACAAATTGTTAAGTCGATACATGTGTATGTACCAGTTCCTGGGTGCAAGAACGTCGGAGACTTGGTATTAAATAGACACAAGCCGTGTCTAGTAATAAAATCTTCAACCTTTTTGCCCCTGTCGCTTATGTAATTTGATCCCCATAAAATGTTATGGGCATTAAAATCACCGAGTAAGACAAATGGCGCGGGAAGTTGTTGAACAAGCGTGTCTAATTCATTTGGTAATAAGTTAGTGTTTGGTGGTATGTAAATAGAACAAAAAGTAATCACTCGATGTAGAGTGACACTCACAGCAATGGCTTGCAAATTTGTGTTTAAAGGGATGATTCTATGTGGGGCTCTATTGTTCACAGCAATAGAAACCCCTCCTGAGGCCCTGTCAACATTCTGTAAGTAGGTGTTAAACAGGGAGTAGTTTTTAAGTGTGATGTTGTCCGTATCTTTTAAAAAGGTTTCCTGAAGGCATATTATTGCAGGATCATATTCGTTTAAAAGCAGAAGAATTTCATTGTAATTGGATCTAAGTCCTCGACAATTCCATTGTATGATGGTATTCTTCGTTATAAGATTAGAGTGGAGATTTTGGAGCTAGGTTAGACTTTTCACCGAGACAGTCTATATGATTATTTCTCTGGAGGAAGTACGGGGGTGATTTTTTTGTTAGGTTTGGAGCTACTTTGAGGACACGGAGCAGTATCTTCTGCATCCATGCTCTCAATGTCCCCAAACCTATTATAGAGTTTGATGGGGTCATCTGACCCCTTTTGCTGCCTATGTCCGTGAGATCTATTTTTACTCTTTGGTGACTTCGGTGGTGGGGTGTTATTAAAAGTTGTTTGGGTAGATGCCGTGGTTTTTTGTGCTTGGTAATGGGGGGTGTTAGAGCGAGGTGTTGACTCGGGTGGATCTGTCTGTGTTTGAGCGTCCTTCGTTGCTTTAGGATTGTTTTTAACTACAGAGGAGAAGGATGGGCCAGTAGGTGATGTTTTTGCCTGTACAAGCTTTCTGGCCTCTGGATAGGGAATGTTGGATGTGTATTTAACCCTCTGTATTTCCTTCTCCTGTTTCCAGGTATCACAATCCTTGGAATTGGCGTGGTGCTCTTTTCCACAGTTGACACAATGCGGAGTTGCTCTACACTCAGCTTCCTGGTGAGAATGGTCTCCGCATCGGCCACATATCTGGCTTTTTGAGCAACGATCTTCGTGATGGCCATATTTCTGACATTTATAGCATCGAAGGGGGTTAGGAATGTAGATCTCAACTTTCACTTGCAAAAAGCCAACCTTGACCACTCTAGGAACTGCTGGCTTGTTGAAGGTGAGTACGAATGTGTTGGTGTCCTGCAGATTGTTATTACGTTTAATTCTTATCCTGCGAACTGCAGTGACACCTTCGTTTTTCATCCCTTCGATGATATCTTTGTCGCTTACTCCGGCCAAGTCCCGACATCGAATCACGCGTTTGGACGAGTTGAGTGTTGTGTGAGCGAATGAGGTCACCGGAATATCGAAACATGTCTTCATTTTCCGGATGTTCTCGGGCTGACCCCGTCGCTCACATTCAACAAGTAGGCAGCACGATTTCAACTTCTTTACACTTTTTGGTGTACCAATTATACCCGTAATTGTCTTTTTAATACCAAACGGAGACAATGAGGCTATCGGTTTTGAGTCGTCTGTAGATTGTATAACCATGAAGAGTGGAAATGATTCCACACCACATGGTTCGTCATCTGAGTCAGATCCAGTTTTGGTACGTTTTAGTTGATTTTTTTTTGTTGAAATATCCATGTTGGTGGATTTAAAATTCAGCACACGTGCTCCCCGCCCACCAAGGGGACACTTTTCAAGTGCCAGGGATACACAGATGTTATACTCAGTAGGTAAATTCACCTCCTGATTCATCCCATAAGACATATTCAGTCGGTAAAATTACCTCCCAATTGACCCGTTGAGCCACCGCCTTCTAGGAAGTCTTCTAAGACTTGGAAAAGGGAAAGTTAAAGGGATAGAATGTAGGGGCAAAGGTAGTATCAAGAGAGATACAACGAGAAGGATAAAGAAAGTGAGCGAGTAAATAAAGACCTCCTAGGGCTCGGCGTGACCAGCCGATTTGTCGAGACCGGGCCCATCCCGAGCACCCGTCTAGAAGAAGTAGAGGCCAAAGTAGTGTATTGCATCGGAAAGCCTCTGCTCAGCTACCAGGATCCTTTCCTCCTCCGACACGGGTCGCAACCCACGGCAAACAGGTTGCCTCTACTTAGTCGCCTCTTACGACACGTAGCGAGGCACGGCGGGTAAATTCTACAATCCCGGACCCGCAGGGGGAGGACCGATGATTTAAGCATTTTGCTAATTGAAGTAGTTAAAACAGATACAACCTCTTTGCTCTTCTCCATCAGAAACTTATTTGCTCTAACACTTCTGAGTCGCGTTTTCTCAGTGGTGAGGATGCCAGACTCGAGTCCTAAAGGGTGAGGTTTCTATTCCTACCATCAGACAAACCTACCTTACAGCAATTACATGCGCACTAAATATCCTACTTGTGCTGTCGACACCAAATATTCCATCCCGGTTTCATTCTTCTCATCTTTCGTGTGCTTGTCTGGGAGTCAGTTTTCGTGCTCTTCTGTATGTCTGTTTGTCCAAAATTCACATCAACCTCAATTGTATTGACATATTAGTATATGTCGCCTACCACCCTACCTCAGCATCCTTTTTATTATTGAAACTAACCACTTTCTCTTTTTGGCTCTGACTAAAGGTACGGAACAGACTTTCACAATTCTAAATATGACAGACCGTTACAATGGAGGCAACAAAGACAGTTGCATTCGATGACCGATAGCAACCTATACTCAACAAAAAGAAAAGTATCAATTAGTAAAACAGAATATAGAAAGTTTATATATTTCATATGACTCGTGGTGTTATTTTATACACCTGTTGGAACACGTGTCTGCTTGGTAAATGGTCAGCGTATTGTTAAAACAAGTCGACCGTGCCGATCGTAAATTACTATTTTTCAATTGAAGCTACTCGCGTAAAACACGTTCATTGTAAATGGTCCAAGTAGAAAATTTGTTTTTCTTCTAACTACCCTATCTTTAAGATCATGCGGAATTAACCAAACACTGTGACTATCAGATCCAAAAACGGGACGGATGGCTGAGTGCGCGCATAGTGCAGGATACCCATGTATCAGGAAATAACTCATGAGTTTGTATTTGATTATGCTTGTTGTAAAGGAAACATAGTTGTGATTTTTATTATAGAATGAGCATCACACGACCACTTGCTGCAAATTAATTTCCATAACGTAAACAATGTCTATTTGATTATACTTTTAATTACTAGACTGAATACTTCATTTGCAAGATTAATACAAGCCAGTGGAACATCAAAGTGTTAGAGATTGTGCCCATCTGCAAGTTTAAATAACAAAATGAAGAACCGCTCAGAATAGCAACTATTAAAATAACAAAATGGATAGTCGCATAGAAAAGCATCTACAACCATAGTCATAATGAATTTTCTTTTAGTATTATGTACCGGTTTACTGCTACGATTATCGGTGTAAATGCACACGGATATGTGCTTATTAATTAATCCTATCAAACCAAAGAGAATTAAATTTTCTTCATTTATTTTTCTCTTATTTGTTCATGAAATATACAGATAGGAAATGCTGGTAAGACATAGATGAGAATCATGCAAGATCAACAACGAACTCGTACACGCCTGCATAAACTCATAGAAGTGAACTGTTGATTGAATTGCAATTACAGGATTACGAAAACAAAATTATCAATTACACATATTTGTTAATTAATTATTAGTAAGCCGTCACAACCATATTTTTATATAGTTCTCGCAACTTCACAGAAGGAAGGGGAATTTTTTTTCTGAATCATTTTATACGTCTTACCTGATGAAGAACAGCTAATTTGTGATAAGTCATTACAAAATCTCTTGAAACCTTCATTAATATAATTGGGAATTATAAATGAGTGTAATCGTAATGCTTTGTGATTAATATTAATCTCATTGTTTGGGTGGAACTTAGCAAGTGCACCTTTTGAAACGGATGTTATTACGGCAAAATAAATTAACTGATCAAATGAAATGTAAAAGTGGGTGCTAATTTAATTAATTCTGAAGTAAATGATATTAAGTTCAGTCAGAAATTAAATTATTGTCTTCGTGAATATAAGTTCTTTAGGAATTCGTTTAGCTAATAGGCTAGTTTTTCCTCCAAAGAGAATAAGTTTCTTTTCAGACAATTGCATTTTAGGTAGAAATAAAACTTTCATCAACGTGAACGAATTATTTAATGTACGCAGAAAACTGCGAAGTTTCATTGTTCCCAAGACTCTTCAGTTCAAAGAATATAGGGGTCAGTGGCCCGAAAGTTTATTTATCCGAGGGTTAATAACTTCTAAGGAAAATGTTGAGAGGTTCACAAGTCTGAAGATGTTTGATAATGGGTTGATTGGTCCGAACATTCAACATCTCGGAAAAGTATATTTGTTGGTGTAAAGAGTCATTCACCTTCTTCCAAAATAAGGCACTAAAACAGAAAGTGCTAATAATTCTCGCTATCTCAAATTCTTGCTCAAATGTAACAATGGCTCTCTTATTAAAGCATTACATTTCAGTAAACGGTTTTCTTTTAAACAAATGAAAGCCGTATGCAAAATTTGGCATTATCTTTTATAATAGAAAAAATTACCTTATATAATTTATCCAAAATTAGCAAATGACTTTCTATTGCACACGAAAGCCCTAGTATTAAATGAAAACGTTTAATCAAGGAAATGTTGCATGCGATCTGTTTTTATGGCTTAAGTATATTGGCAAAGTATAAATATGGCACGAATAATTTAATTTGATCACATTAACTTTGGGCATACGGGTCCGTGTCCGGTACTCTACACATTATAGTTTATCAGGATACACATCTGGGCAACGTTTCATTAAAATTCCACATCCCATTCAAAGGTTACGGAGCGGCCTGGGTGTGATATGCGACGCAATGTCTAATTAAAATACACATTTACGCAAGGTTTCATCAAAATCCTTATGTTAACATTTGAACCACGTTTTTGACCTTGAGATTTGA
>JAECUM010050253.1:0-14656 GCA_016617855.1 Megalonaias nervosa | reverse complement strand
GTCAGATCGAAGATTCTCCGTACCTAGGCGTTATCAATATCGACGATGCCTTGCACTCCTGTTACCTACAAAAGATCTTATAGAAATTATGATTTAGGTTAAGACCATGATTCAGATTAATACCATTATATTGCCATCGTGTTTTTGCTGTAATACAGCGATTATTTTGTACCTTAGCATCTTCTTGTATCATATGGCTGAAGAAGGCTGGCTTAACTAGATTAAATATCCGGCATATATTATTTGTGCTTCATAGCGTAAATGACAAGAAAACCAACAGACCTTAGATCTAAAGCCAAATGGCACTATCAAAATAGGCATAAAGCCAAGATCCACTATCAAAACAGATCTGAGGCCAAGCGTCACTATCCAGACAGATCTGTCAAGTGCCACTATCAAAACAGGTCTGAAGCCAAGTGTCACTATCAAAACAGGTCTGAGTATAAATGCCTCTATCCAAACAGATCTGTGACCAAGTACCACTATCCAAACAGATCTGCCAAGTGCCACTATCAAAACAGGTTTGAGTCCAAGTGTCACTATCAAAACAGGTCTGAAGCCAAGTGCCACAGTCAAAACAGGTCGGAGTCTAAGTGCCACTATCCAAACAGATCTGCTAAGTGCCACTATCAAAACAGGTCTGAGGCCGAGTGTCACTTTCAAAACAGGTCTGAGGCCAAGTGTTGCAATCGAAACAGGTATGAGTCCAAGTGTCACTTTCAAAACATGTCTAAGGCCAAATGTTACTATCAAAACAGGTCTGAGGCCAACTAACACTATCCAAAAGTATTTGCCAAGTGCCACTATCAAAACAGATCTGAGTCCAAGTGTCACTTTCAAAACAGGTCTGAGTCCAAGTGCTACTATCAAAACAGGTCTGAGTCCAAGTGTCACAGTGAGAACAGGAGTGAGTCAAATTGTCAATATCCAAACAGGTGTGAATCCAAGTGCTACTATCAAAACAGGTCTGAGTCCAAGTGTCACAGTCAAAACAGGTCTGAGTCCAAGTGTCAAAATCCAAATATGTATGCGTCCAATCGTCACTATGAAAACAGGTCTGAGTTCAAGTGCCACTATCCAAACAGGTCTGAGTCCAAAGGCCACAGTAGAAAAAGATCAGCCAAGGTCTGAAACCAAGTGTCACTATCGAAACAGGTCTGAGGCCAGGTGCAACTATTCAAACAGATCTGTCAAGTGTCACAGTCAAAATAGGTCTGAGGCCAAGTGTCACAGTCAAAATAGGTATGAGTACAAGTGCCACTATCCAAACAGGTCTGAGTCCAAGTGCCACAGTCAAAACAGGTCTGAGGCCAAGTGTCACTATCCAAACAGATCTGTCAAGTGCCAGAGTCAAAATAGGTATGTGTCCAAGTATCAAAATCAAAACAGGACTGAGTACAAGTGTCACCATCAAGAAAGGTCTGAGTCCAAGTGTCACAATCCAAATAGGTCTGAGTGCAAGTGTCACTGTGAAAACAGATCTGAATCCAAGTGTCACTATCCAAACAGGTCTGAGTAGAAGTGCCACAGTCGAAAAAGATCTGCCAAGTGCCACTATCAAAACAGGTCTGGGGCCAAGTGTCACCATTAAAACAGGTCTGAGGCCAAGTGTCACCATCCAAACAGATCTGTCAAGTGCCACAGTCATAACAGCTCTGAGTCCAAGTGCCACAGTCAAAACAGATATGAGTCCAAGTATCACTATCAAAACAGGTCTGATTCCAAGTGCCACAGTGAAAACAGGTCTGAGACCAAGTGCCATTATCCAAACAGATCTGCCAAGTGCCACTGTCAAGACAGGTCTGAGTCCAAATGTCACTATCAAAACAGGTCTGAGTCCAAGTGTCACTATCAAAATAGGTCTGAGGCCAAGTGTCTCTATGCAAACAGGTCTTAGGCCAAGTATCACTATCAAAACAGGTCTGAGTCCAGGTGCCACAGTCAAAATAGATGTTGTTTAGTACTCTAATGATGCTAAGCAGTAAAATAAAAGCTCAATTTGTTTTTTTATGCGAGGTGATTTACCCATAGGAATGAACTCTCACGCAATTTTCATTGCAATATTGTCCATGAACTGCGTAAGGTCGTCCTTTCTACTTGCATACAAGAGGAAATGGTTTGATTTTCATGTTTACGGGTATAACGCCATTTTTCTGCACTTGTTATGCTATCCATGGCGGCCAGCATATCTGGTTAAGGAAGAACCCGGGAAACCCCCGCGAAGAACCACCTACCCAATGAAAGCATCTAGTAAGCTTCCTAACATATCCACGTTGGCCGAGCCGAGACACGATCCCACACGGACAGACGTAAGATGTCAGTGATCCGTAAAGACGAGAGGTTTAGACCACTTGGCCATACTGAGTCTTATACCATTCGGCCACCCGAGTTTTAGACCACTCTGCCACCCGATGACCGATTAAGCAAAAGGGCAGTCAAGACATCATTTTTAACATTTCTGTACTCCACTAATTTCAATCTTTTATGCCAATAATGTACCAAAAGGTGCGTCTGTGTCACTGCCGATAAAAGTGTTAAACAAATCTTTGTCAAAAACTTCGGCATATATAGTGTTCCTAAACTTTTGAAAGATTGCAAACTATTGATGAGTGAGTCTTGTAGAGAGGTCAGCATTTAGAATATTCAAAATATTCTGTCTTTATATTGTATAATGATGTTTTTCAGACCGTTTAATGAAAGAAACTAACAGCTGCCACCACACCCAGTTTATTATGTGTGAAATTATGTATACCTATACATGTATTTCAAAAAGGATTTGCTTTTCTTAAACTCTTTGAAAGAGTTTAAATTATTACGTAACTGGAATCTTTACAATTCCAAATGCAGAGAGTTATCGCAACATTTATAAACTATCTTCACCGGTAAAACCCTACTATTTACTAATGTTACTCCGTCATATCCTGGTTAGGAACAACTATGGCTGATACCGCAGTCAGTAATTCTATATTAACTTCTTCATTTTTTTTTATCAAAGTTATAAACCTCCGTGATTCGTGATAAAATTCCATCCTCACCGAATTGCAATACATGTTAAACTCATTGTAATCCATCGAGGCCTTATCAAGAAAATAATGAAAACTACTATTTTGTGGCTTATATGCAAAAATAACTATTGTTTACTTTTTATACATTGTTGTCGAACGCCTATCAAAGGAGAACTTTATATTATGCAGGTTAATATTAGACCACAGCAGAACCACATAACGGGCATATGTCAGTGACGACGTGCCGGTCGACGTGTCTCTATTTACGGACTTCATCGCGGAAGTATTTTTCAATTCACCAATGCTGGAAGCTAAAACACTACTGTCGGACTTAAAAGGAATGTTATGTACCATTTTCTTTGTCACTTTTTATCTATTCACGGTTCCGGCAAAAATTAGTTTGTTTTGTCATCGTCGTCTAATATTATCTTAGGAAAAGTTAGGCCTTTTTATGTATGCGCAGGAAGTGGTAGCAAATAAATTGCAACTTTTGAAAATCCCATAGACGTCGATGACAGATGACAATTTTTAAATTATTGACATGAATATATGTAAACTTAAAATACATTTATTCTTTTTTGTAAATAAATACTACTGAAACCAATTTTGTCTGACATCAAAGAAGCCAATCTGAGTAGGCCATTGTTTACAAAACAAATCAAATACCCACTCTCTTTTGGCTATGTATATTTTTCACCTGTAGTCAAAGATTGTGATTACTGCATTCAATAATGTTATCATATGTTTAAAGGTTGATTGGTTCGACAAGATGAGTAATCCTACATACGATTCAAGTGAATCTAATAAAATTCATAAATTCTGCAACCATCAGTTTCTATTGTTTCCATGAAGCTGGTAGTCTGTTCGTAGATGTGAATACAGTTGCACCTGCATAGCAATTTCTTAGATTTCAATAGCAATGAAATACTATGCATAGCGATAAAATCCGTAGCGTAAATATATTATAGTCAATTCTGCTTTTAAGGACCACTTACAGGAGTTGAAAGTGTTCATTATGTAAATATCTATAAGATCTCTTAAGAGGAATGCAAGTTGATTTAAAGATGAAAACATGGTATACAGAAAGGCATGTGCGCTGGAGACAGATAGATAGATGGAAAGTAATCAAACTTTAAATTAGTTACATGTATTACAATTTTCTTTCAGTACAAACAGAGAATGCACAGTAATACTTGTACCAGTTCTAAGGTGCATTTTTAATAGTCATATTGCATCATTTGCATTTGAGCACTGAAACTATTCATGGGGTACATTCCGATGAGCATTAAAACTACTCAGACGTACGATCCGATGGACTTCACATTCAGGAGTACGTTCTGATGGAGTTCACATTAATGGGTATGATCAGATGGATTTCACATTCAGGGACATGATCCGATGAAGATCACATTCAGGAGTACGATGCCATGGAGTTCACATTCATGGGTACGATTCCATTGAGTATGCGACAATTAAACCTTGCTCGGTTGCCCTCATCACAGTTTAACTGATCTTTCGAAATGAGATCGGGGTTGGTTGACAGATTGTCTCGAAAACAAACAGAATGTCAAACGAACTGGAGAATGAACTCAACTATTATTTTCTTCATAGCTGTAAAGACCATGATATTTTTGTTAAAAATTTCGCCGATACTGTTGTTTGAATGTAATGAATACCAACTAGATTCAAAGTGACCATGAAGAGTGAAGTGGGTGGTCTTCACCAGAAAGAGGTTAAAATTGGAGACTGACGCATCCCTGAAATGTTGTCAACTTTCTTTAACACACACACACACACACATTTAAAATTCAAGTCGCATGAGTTCGTGGATGCATTAGGGTTTCGGAGAATATATGTCACAATACAAGTAGCGTATCAAATATACCTCACCCATGCCCCTACCAGGAAATATGAAACATACTTAAATCACAAGGGTAAAATAAATGAAATCGTCACATGGTTTTCGTGAAATAGTAAGACATTATGTTCGTTCTTAGCAGAACATCGTAGAAAACGGTCTAATGTCTGGCGTATTGGTAAAATCGTTTGCACATCAAATCAAACGTTCTTGTTTCGATTCCATGAACCATCAACTATGATTATTTTAACGTCATGCTTTATTACTAGAAGAGCCGAAAGGGAAGATATTCATTTTGTATGAAAATTGTAGATAATCCTTTTAGTTTACTGTCAATTTTATTTGACTTGTCAAATATGACAAAGATTACGTAATTTTACCCCTCCCCCCAAAAAAACCCCAACATTTTTCTTCTTTATAATTTTAAGTTTTTGAGTCCAAGTACTTGTTACGTTCAATCTTAAATATTAATCTTCGTATTACATGAAGGCCATTTACAAACTTTCAAAGCCAGTACACAGAGAGAGAGAGAGAGAGAGAGAGAGAGAGAGAGAGAGAGAATCAGCGTAAATTAGTTATCATCATGGAAAGGATGAATATGAAACGTAAGTGTCTCTTTGTCTTGACCCATCGGCAAGGATATGTTACTTATGCACGCACTCACACACGCACACCATTCAATCATGCGAAGAGGGATTTAAGTTTTACTTGATTTGTCAATGACTGAGTAGTATCGATTTTAAATTTAAATATTCTGTCCACCTGCCGTTAAATCTTGAGCACTTCGCATGTACACAGGTTAAGTAACGTGCACAACTCTTCAGTGACAAATAATTATTACGTAAGTAACAGATCATCCAATCAGCTTCATGCTTCGCTGAGAAACGCAGCGATTAGGTAATAATAGAACACGCAACATAAACGACATTGATGACATCACTAATAATGATGTCATGCTCTATACCGAATTGTCCTTATATAAAATGAACCCAACTCTATATCTACCATTGAGTAATGCGCCGGCAGATCTGGATTTATTGTTCGCTAAAACAGCAGCGACTCGGACCAGTTTGTGTAAGTCTCGCAACATTCCTGTTCTCAGCTGTCGTTACGTACTGGTATCGACGGTATTGTTTCTCAACCTAGCTCAGATACCACTGTATATTTCGTCAACGATCACAGCTGTCTTCAGTTTAATTGTGATAGACTTATGTGTGGATGTACGTCATCATGACAAGGCTAATATGGGCACTGGTACTAAGTATTAACGAAAATACAAGTTCTCTCTCTCTCTCTCTCTCTCAAACTCAAACTCAAAGTCAAACACGCACACAAAGTTTCCCTACTCTAATAATATTTTCTTCGCATGTATTACACGTAGCTCACTTTATACTTAGACTGATACATATTTTACGCATGTAGTAAAATTTTTCTGTTTCTGGTTTGATATGTACATACTAATATTCTTGGACTACAAGGTTATTCTGTGTCTCTCACACCCCCTCGTCTCTTTCTTATCGGATTCGCTCCTGTAATCGTTAGAAAAGTCCTCACCATTTAGGTTCATTGTTTACTGTAAATCTAAGTTTCGCATGCAATTCGCCTTTGGTACAAGCTACGAATGTAATGACTCTATAAACGATGATTCATCAATGAGATAACGGAACTCACTGAGTTCCGATTGCCATATCTATACTTCTAACAAAGGATTGAAAATATTTAAGTTGATCTGTTCAATATTAAACAGAGGTACCACTTGTATCATTGCAATATTTAGCCGCGGGCCTTTCGCAGTCATGGAATATAAGGGATGATAATTTCTCCACAAATGCACATACATGTTTGTGAAACTTCATGAGATCCGCCTACATCGTTATAGACAGATTTCACATTTTAGCGTTTTGTTGCCATCCGGAATATGTGCGTAGATATTTGAATTGGTATCAGATTGATAATTTATACCCTACGAGCGCGATAATGGTTTGATGGGGTTGGATCTAAAATAGCTTTTATGTACATCTTGCCTAATAAATGAATACAAACCCTGCCTACAGTGCCTTGCTGAATGTATCACCGTTAAGAAAAATCGCCTAACACCTACCTCTTTTTACTCTCGCGCATATTTTTCTTTGACCCTTCCCACTCAAAATATCATTTTAGAATTTCTATCCAATGTTGTACGTATGACATATTATAATCACGTAATATTTGTAGTGCTAGGACTGGTTGGCTTGGTGTCAGGATAATGGGACATGATGCTACGTCTCTGCAGCATAATGGCTCAGAGCTAGATATCACTATAAACAGCCACTCTGCAGACATCGTAGTGATATGACTAAATATACTGTTAAAGCTAAGTTAAAAATTCAACTCAAACAAACACACACACGCGCGCGCGCGAGCGCTCGCTTATACGATTAAGAAAATGAATATGAATAAGTGATTACAATAATGGATTACAGTTGTTGTTGTTGTTGTTGTAGGGTTTAACGCCATTTTCAGCACAAGATACGCTATACATGGCGGCCAGTATAAATAGTGGAGGATGAACCCTGCAAAACGCGGAAAGAACCACCTACCCACGAGGAGCTACTGGCAAGCTTTCTCCCATACCCACATTGGCTGAACCTGAGACTCGAACCCACGCAGACAGGTGAGATGGCAATGATCCGTAACGGTGAGCGCTTTAGACCGCTTGGCCACTCGGGGCCCCTCTACTGAATGAATGTAAACGGATTCTTGACATGCATATTATATAATTTTACGGGGTCGTTTGTGGTTTTTGACGCAGACTGAGCAGGTACCAACAGAGTGTCTAGTAAAATGCACCTATTATGAACATTGTAAATACTGTCATAATTTCCGTTTGTTACCATTCAATACGTACGTGTGTGAATATGTGTGTACGCTTGTGCGAATGGTTTCATGTTATTCTTCAAAATCATAAAAACACTGAATAATGTTTTGTCACCTCAAAAGATGATCTCAGACTACTACACTTTCGCTTCATGTCACGGAAATGTGTACATTTATTGTTTAGATATTATTTGGAATAGAATCTACTCAGGTTTCGTTTCTGTGTACAGCGTTACCTGGGGGATGTAGTGAGTTCGGTTCACTCCAGGCTGCACGAATGACACGCTTACGATTTGAAAACCGATATACGTTGACCACACGGACGTGCATTGCAGCATAACATGTGCACAAACGTAGGCTCATTGTAGAGTTAAACATGACATTACGGAACGTTTTGTCAATGAGCGGTCCAATTTACGAGGCGTTATCTCCAACTGTAGAGCTATAAAATGGGTGAAGGTGTGAAAAGGGATGAAGGGCTAAAAGGAGTGACGGAGTGATAGAGCTATGCTGTATCTTCGTGTTTGCACCGTACTGAAGGTGTCGTTTTAGCCGCAGTGATCATTTGCAATCGGTTGTTCCTATAACACTTTGATCTCATTGTGTTGTGTTTTTATATAAAAATAAATTACATTTAGTTTAGAGGAATAAGAAGTAATTATTAAGATGATTTTTAAAGCCTGTGATTTTGTACAAAATTAACATCTATTTTCTTTTCTATGTATAAATAGACTGCTTATTCATTCATGTGTCATAGTACAACGTACAAAATAAATATAGTAAGAGATTGATGAACTTTATTGAAAGTCGATAAATATTTATGTATAAATCTAAAAGTGCCTTGTAAAGAATATTCTCCCAACTAGCACAAAATAACACAGCAGAAAACATATGAAAAATTTAATTACTCTAACAAAACTTTTAGGAATGTCTTTAAAGCCTTTGCTTTTGAGAACAGATTTGGTTTTCCCAGCTACCCCAGCGTGTCGTTCAGTGCAAAGAAGGAAATAGTTTGGGCACGTTATTCACAATACACATGAAAATAAAAGAGTAAATGTAAAACATTGCATACTTAAAATCTCTAAATTTCATATTTACGAGAATACTGCTCCGGTGGCCTAGTGGTTAGAGCGTTCGCCTCGGATGCGGGAGGTCGTGGGTTCGATACCCGGCCGAGTCATACCAAAGACTTACAAAAATGGTACTAACAGCTGCCTCGCTTGGCGCTCAGCATTAAGAGGTTAGTGTTAGGGCTGGTCGGCCTGGTATCAGGATAATGTGATTGGGCTGGACATCATGCTACATGTCTGCGGCATGATGACCCATTGTTAGACATCACTATAAACTGCCACACTGCAGACATCATAGCGATATGACTGAAAAATTGTTAAAGCTACGTTAAAAATCCAAATCACAACAACAACAACAACATATTTACGAGCTTGAGTTAATACACTGCACTCTACTAAATTTCATACTTACCAGCTTGAGTTAATACTGTGCACTCTACAAAATTTTATATTTACGAACTGGAAATAATACTGAGCACTCAACGCGTTTAGTATGAACATGACTCTTGATGATGTAATGGTAATGCTCTAATCAAAACTGTTACAGAAGCCGTCATTACATGCAAATCACCAGTTATAATTTCTTTTCATCTTGCTTGAATACAATATTAATTACTTTTTATATTGACTGGATACAACATTAGTTACTTTTCATTTTGACTGGATACAGCATCACTAACTTTCATATTGACTGGGTACAATATTAGTTACTTTTCATATTGACTGGACACAACATTAGTTACTTTTCATATTGACTAGGTACAATAGTAACTACTTTTCATATTGGCTGGGTACAACATTAGTTTTTCATATTGACTGGATGCAGCATCAGTAACCTTTCATACTGACAAGGTACAATATTATTGACTTTTCATATTGGCTGGGTACAACATTTACTTTTTATATTAACTGGATAAATCATTATTTATTTTTCATATTGACTGAGTACAATATTAATTACTTTCCATATTGACTGGCTACAATATTAGCTTCTTTTCGTATTAAGTGGACATAAGATCAGTTACTTGGTATATTGACAGGTACAATGTTATATACTTTTCATACTGACTAGGTACAATATTATTTACTTGTAATATTGGTGAGGTAAAATATTAGTTTCTTGTCATATTGACCGGGTACAATATTAGTTACTTTTTAATTCTGACTTGGTAAATGCTGCTTTGATCTTTCCGTATTCTACTAGACGGTAACGGTTATATTACATACGATCAAAAAGGTATACGTTGTATAGATTAAACTGAGTTGTATACGACTATTGTTTAAATTTGATACAAAGAGGTTGAATTGAGTCAGTGACCCGTTTCAGACTAATGTGAAATTTGCAATGTAGTATTTTCTAGTAATAATATGCAAAGTCCATATAACGAGAATCTGTTTTCATAAGTAATCTGTGCACTTTCCCTGATTTTCGTGACTGATGACTAGTTATATTTTTTATGGTCAATAATAAACATTTTGATACATTATTTGTAAAAAATAAATAGTAAATATTAAAATCAATAAATGCATAAATGAAGCAGAAGTTTTTTATCCAGATGACAAATACCAAAATGCTCACCAGTATTTTTCTTCTTCCTTCAGTAATATATAGATATATTATAAATTCCCTCTTCTAACTAAAATTCACCTTTAAATACCTCAAAGAAAATCGTTTCAAAGTACGACAACTAAAGCGATTAACGAAGAGGATCAAAACTTAAAAGCGCTAATTTTATTCCCTGCAAGTTACATTGTAAAAATATCAAGAAACCATGTCTGAATCAAATACCAAATCGTACCCTAATTCAGCTTTGAAAATATTCCTTTGTAAAGGCCTTCATTTTGTATAATCTATTTATAATGTAACATGTAAAGCACAAGTTTATGAAAAAAAATTTTTTTAAAAGCACTCATACTATATAATGCCATGATATTGTTTCTTGTTACTTATGATCCATCATCTTTCTTATAAGTATAAGCTTAAATGCAAGTCTATTTGTTCCATAAATTATCTTTGGCAATATTAAGCTATTTATAGCACGTTCAGTTTCTTCTCGATCAATGTGCTGCTTTTCTAGTTTCTTCTCGTCCAATGAGCTCCTTTCTAACTATTAAATAGGTACATGGAAACGGTCGTATCCAGTTAATTGCGTACTTCTAAATCACTGCAAATGAAACAAAGCAGGCACATTTGAAAAAGAAAATGTCTAATGACCTAATGTTGGTATTCGTATAGAAAACTACATATATTCCTTATAATTCTGAATCTGGTGTAAACATTATTAACATAGGTAGAAAAACCGGTGGTAATATGTGAATCTAACCAACTCTTTAAAAGCACATTACATCACACAGTGAGTTGGAACGGTGTTGAATACAATTCGTTGCCATTAATTAATTATCTGTTGCGAAGTTTACAAACTTTGCAACTATTATCAATTGTTTACAAAATAACAAAATAATTAAATCATACATACTAATCGTCAAAAGGAAGTTGTTTGAATTGAAATATTAAAAAATGATAAGTTTCAGTTTGAAAGATATATCATTAAAAGTTTAAGATGCTTAAAAAATGTATCGGTACCTTCTCTTAGTCGCCCAGCCCAAGTTCAGCACATACGACAGCGTGATCTACATCGGATATTCCACTCACTTTATGTTTAAAAGGACCTGAGGTCAATAACGCCTCGTCTGGAATGACATTATTCCATATTTGTATGGATAAATCAATATTTTAAAAGCTATAAAACTTATCAAACAAATGATAGAAGATAGTTTTTATCACCCAAAGATATTTTACAACTGACGTGTTCCTTCAAAACAAGGGAATAAGTCAGTTTTATATAAAGCCTGGTACCGAAAATTAGTTTAGTTCGAATTTGTAAACACTTAAAGTATTCACATTTTCAGGACAAGGATAGTATGACACTATCATCCTATGATCTCAAAATTATGATAGTTCGGAGAGTTATATTTATTGCGTGTGATATTAGAGGTAGTCAGTGAATTATATATCATTCTTATGTGTATGATATTGCTACAAGCATGAGGTCTCATAACGAGTGAATCTCTAATTTCACACATGCACATGGAACTTCTATAGTTTCACAGTTGTATGACTTATCAACAAGCCTCTTCGAGGCGAATATTAGTACTTCACTCTATGTAATACAAACCACAACCCAAACAACTAATACAAAGAATTATTTCTATCTCTATTTACTAAACAGGTATATCTAAAATAGCCAAAACATTCCCTATGTTAAGAAATTAGGGATGGTTCATTTTACCAAACTAATGCATGGTTTCATAAAGTATCCTAAAAGCTCATTAATCTCGCGCATTATCAGGTCAGCTTGTAGAAACTTACTAATTATTCAGGTTGAGAAATATCTTCCCAACAGTGACTCCCCATAATCAAAAAGTAATCACTTAAATCTAACAAAGCCATAAATGAAGACGTAAATACAAACAGAACATACCCAGGTATAATACAATATTAAGCATTATGAATGAAATGTTTTCATGCGAATGTATGTATGTATGTGCATGTGTATACGTATGTATGTATGTATGTATGTATGTATGTATGTGTTGTGATATTAAATATCATCTAACAGTTATATTAATATTTTCGTCTTTTGCACGATTGATATATGTCATCAGATGGTCTTAAAAGTTACGTTATTCACCGACCGCTCAGTTGGCTGGAAGGTAGCGGGTTCCAACCCCGGCCGAGTCATACGAAAGACTTACAAAAATGGTAAATTTCATATTTACGAGAATACTGCTCCGGTGGCCTAGTGGTTAGAGCGTTCGCCTCGGATGCGGGAGGTCGTGGGTTCGATACCCGGCCGAGTCATACCAAAGACTTACAAAAATGGTGCTAACAGCTGCCTCGCTTGGCGCTCAGCATTAACAGGTTAGTGTTAGGGCTGGTCGGCCTGGTGTCAGGATAATGTGACTGGGTGGGACATCATGTTACATGTCTGTGGCAGGATGCCTCATTGCTCGACATCACTATAAAACTGCTACACTGAGGACATCTTAGCGATATGACTGAAACATTGTTAAACTACGTTAAAAATCCAAATCACACAGACACAGACACACACACGTGCTCACACACACACACTCACACACGTTATTCACCTTTCATTGAAATATGCGATTGTGTCACCCATGCTGTCTCAGTGTAGTTAAAATGGCTGGTTGGTGCGGTTGATTTCATTGTTGTTCCTGTAATTAATATAGTGCATGCTTTAAAATTAATGCAGTTCATTATATGCTGAAATGTATTAGCATTAAATTTTTTAACGGAAAATTACTATAAAAATAACGCGGATGGGTACTTCTGTCAAGTTACTGCAATAGTGCAATATATACAGACAAAATCTTCACTGACAATCAGAGTCTCAAAACATATAGTCTGAGAATACATAAATTGTAAGTACACATGCTGAAATACACGGTGACCAGTGAGTATTATAAGGAACAAACACTAACATCTATAAAAGGCATTTTTAATTTTAGCCGTAATTTAAACAAAAGAAAATGTGTGTATACACAGTTCAGCTTAATTAGAATATTAAATGCTTAATTTAACCAAATGACGGTGACCGCTCCGGTGGCCTAATGGTTGAGCGGCCGCCTCGGATGCGGAAGGTCGTGGGTTCGAACCCTGACCGAGTCATACCAAAGACATAAAAATGGTACTAACAGCTGCCTCGCTTAGCGCTCATCATTAAGAGGTTAGTGTTAGGACTGGTCGGCATGGTGTCAGGATAATGTGACTGGGTGGGATCTCATGCTACATGTCTATGGCTTGATGCCTCAGTGTTAGACATCACTATAAACTGCCACACTGCAGACATCGTAGCGATGCGACTGAAAATTGTTAAAGCTACGTTAAAAATCCAAATCACACACACACACACACACACACACACACACACCAAACGAGAGTGTTATATTACTAATTTAGCCTAACTATTGTATTATCTGTCTGGCGTAGCCTGACTAAGGTATTATATGTATAACGTAGCCTAACTATGTCTAATTTAGCCTAAACCAGGGCATTAGATGTCTAATTTAGCCTAACAAGGGTATCATATGTCAATTTTAGCCTAATTAGCATATGATATGTATAACGCAGTCTAACCAGGTGCTATTTGTCTAATTTGGCCTAACTAGGGTATTATATATCTGACGTAGCCTATGAGAATTTACGTCTAATTTAGACTAACTAGTACATTAGATGTTACATTTAGCTTAACAAGGTATTAAGTCTCATTTAGCCTAACTATGGCATCATATGTCTAATTTAGCTTAACTAAGGTTGTGTCTCATTTAGCCTAACTAGCGCATTAGAGGCCTAACTAGCCTAACTAGCTATATATGCTATATGTCTAATTGACTTACCTAGGATATTATATGACGAAAAGAAAAGCTAACACTCCGCATACATTTGAGAACAGACTGTACATGCTTATTTGCCATTGTATTTACATTCAATCCATCCCAATGTATCCAACACTTATTAACTTCAACCACAACTTATCCTCCTCGCCTAATTTTTGACGCTTCTTATATATTAAATATCCTATTTTTAAACACATGAATTAATTTGGCTATTATATATTTCTTTAGTTCTAGATTCTTTGTTGCACTTAATTTGACATGTTCCCTGTGTACACCAACCTCTCTCTCTCTCTCTCTCTCTCTCTCTCTCTCTCTCTCTCTCTCAGGTCATTGTTTGTCTGCTGGCTTTGGCTTAGTTTTATTTTTAAGTACCGTATATCGTTCACTGTGTTTTCCATAGTCATCCGACTTTTAAATATGACAAAAAGAAAGTGCAATTATGAACA
>JAECUM010050252.1:0-17584 GCA_016617855.1 Megalonaias nervosa | reverse complement strand
GTTCTGCTTCTGCGGTCTAAAACAATACAAGCAGAGTCTTTACAGCACATTCACCCCATGACCTTACAGACATTAACAGGTCTAGCTCTATGGTCTGTATAGTAAGTGAGAACAACAGGCATTTGTGTTTATGCAAATTAATTAAATGATTATTTACAGGACTTATAATTAGGTTTAGAGTTTGAAAATGTTGATGATATTAGAGACAAGATAGTAGATTAAGTTTCTCTAACTAGCAAGAATAACTTATATATCGTTTTAAAAGAAATAGATATTTTATACTTGAACTCTGACAATCTTTGCCAACCCTTACACATAAACTACATTTATTTAACATTTGTATTTTGAGGGAGAGAATGAAAGTGAGTGTGAATCTGATCAGATATATTATAATCATTTATATGTTTTCAAATCAACTTCTGGACAACTCATTAGTGAGATGTTGAATGTTTTGTTTAATGTAGAAAACACAGATTCTGTGTACCAGAGGCAGTCAAGACAGTTATAGAAATATGATATCAGTATGTCTCCTGTGAAGTCCCCAAGGCTGATATATATACGGAGGCACTCAGTGCAGTTTTGAATTTGAATTTAAATTGGAATTTGGTACAGTGAAAAGAAACCATTAAAGAAATATTTAGCCTATACATTTGTTTGTTTGCTCTACCAGCTAATTCCCCAATGTAGCTGCCACCTACCCTACACAGCTACAACAGTTTGGTGGAGAACCAACGATCCTGGTCTTCTAGATTCACTATGAAATCTGGATTTAATTGCAGTATGACTGGATTTCATTTGGATTTTACAGCCTAATTCATGGAATCATAACCACTGATGAAAGTCACCTGATAGATGCAACAGCTCCCTAATTTGAGATTTTATCATTTGGACCTATGCAGGAAGAAATTTAAGGGCCAGAATTTCACATACATCAGATTACTTCTACAAGGATTTCCAGCTCTTTAACCTTTGATCTTTGAGACGGAAAGTAGTATATATAGATGAGGTTTTAATCTCAAAGAGTGTTTTAGGCCAGAAAACCCCCACCCCCTCTAAAACAAATATGTTATGACATTTTTTCACCACCTCAGAGACCCCCTCTCCCTCAAAAAATCACCCTCCAACAAATTTTTATCTCAGAAAATGATGATTAATTTGAAACCCAAAGGGGATTCTAGGCAATAGATTTTTTCATATTAAACAAATGAAATATTATATATAATGTATCATTATAATCCAATCCGACATGTTGGATTTGATCTGACAAACAAATTTTGTAACAGATTTAATTCAATCAAATCAGCCTTAAGCTATACTGGTATAAAACCTAAAAAAATAAGCGATTGTATTAAAAAAGTTGGTTACCATATATCACCAAAATATGAGTCAGTATGGTTATTCGTGATTGAAAATGACAAACGAATAAGAGGTTGGGCAGATGATTTGATGACATTTATTGACAATACGGTTGATATTTTATTTGATAACGATATTTCTAAACTAAAAGACAAAAAATAAACAGGATGACGTTCGGTCTACCATTCCACAAGGTCTGTCAGATAAGCCTAATGAGGTCCTAAGAGTCTCTTTCAGACATATCCCCCGGCGAATTTCTAAATATATGAGACGCAACTTTAGAAACTCAGAGGGCAGTCTATTTTATGTAGGCCTTTTTTTGTGGCCAATGGGACTCTTCATTTTTTGTTAAGACATTACCCCCAGCGAATTCCTAAATATCCGAAACAAAACTTTAGGAACTCAGAGGGCTGTCTATTTCAGGGCCTTTATTGTGGCCAGGCACCTAATGAGGTTTGTTTTAGTCTAGCGATGTTTTTTTGGAATGGCCCTTGTGTGGGGTACCCCTTTAGTGAGGTCACAAGGTCACGAGCTCACGTCATCCTGCTGTTTATTTTTTGGATGGCACAGACGGCACAAACACACAACATAAACTTATCCTAGCGGGGGACCTTATCTACGTCCAACAAATTTCGTACACTCTCCCACCATGGCAACACCCGGGTAGTGCAAAAGTGCACCCACCACGTGTTTACATGGTGGGAGAGTGTAGTTTGTTTGTTGGATATTGAGGATTGCTCCGGACCCCCCACCCTTTTTAAAAGTGGTGAGGGGCAGTCCAGAGCCCTACCCCATGATTTCGTCCGTGACGGGAACTGAACTCAGGGCGTCAGTATGAGAATCCAGCATTCTAACACTGAGCTATGAAATTCAGTTATATATGTGTATATATATATATATATATATATATATATATATATATATATATATATATATATATATATGTTAAAAAAATTATTATATAGTTACCAAACAGCATTACATTTTCTGATTTTGAAAACATGAAATTTGGCATTACATTTTCTGACTCTGAAAAACGTTATTATAAATAAATCGAGAAATACATGATTTTTGATTCTATATAAATATGTTTGTACAGAAAAACAAAATCCTAATGCTGGCTGAATACAGTTATAAGATCGACCATTGCTAAGGATACTAATTAATAATGACAATGAGTGGGCTGAATTACTACACAGATGCTGTATATATACATTACAAACAGACTCTGCAAGAAATAATCAATAATGGGTTTTTACTAGAAATCATAGCATATATACTTGCTTACAAGTCGAGGCTAAACTGCAGACAAAAAGATAAAGATCTGCCATAGCATTATGCGCCTGCAGATCAGAGTTTATCTTGTTCGTTTTACTGATTACTTCTAGCAAAACTGTGCAGACCAAGATCTGCTGGTGCATTATACGACAGCATATCTGGGTCTGCACAGTTGACTTAACTTATAAGTGAGAATCTATAGTAACTATGTTATCTACTAACATTTATGCAAGAGGAATTGCTAGTCATTTCGGTAAATGCCACCAAGAATTTGGGTCTTAACATTACTATTAGATTTACAACTCTATATATTTCATTAGCCAAAAAAAAAATACGAAACAGTATATGCTATGTTCGATAACTACAAAAGATTTTAAACTTAGCTGGAATAGTATTATCTCCCTTTTAAAACTGATATGGTATACAGAGTTATATTTCTTGACCAATAAACAATATCTCAACGGTCGCTATTAAGTATAATGTACTGTCATGATTATGCAAAAAAATTTAATTTTACCGGTTACTTTTCAACAACATTCAAATAGTTCTTTCATCGCTATCTTACTGAGAAGATACTTACTACCTTTTACAAAAACCTTCGACCGGTCTAAGTCTATGTTAATTTTTGTATACTGCTGTTGGCTGATCGGATCATGAAAATTGTCATATTTTAATGCAAGCTCGTCTCGCAAACTTTTGAGATAATTAAAATATTTGCTATCATCTGATCTGATAAGGGAGAGTTTGATTCTGTCAAATTTACTAAAACAAATACCTGAAATTTCATCATTAAATTCAAATCATAATTGCTGGTTATTAACCATTATTTTTTTTATTTTGCTATTAACTCCATCAACTAATGTTAAATTTTCGAACATTATTTCTGATGTTTAGACAAATTACTTGCATAATGTCCAAGCGCTAGTGTATTAATTCCTTCTCTGCAATACCTTTTATCATCAAAATTACTTAGTCCCCGTTTTATAATTGTATTTGTTTCAAGTTTATGATGATTTGTTGTGGTAACATTTGTTTTGATAAAACTGACGCTATTGTTTAGCGCTGCTTTAAAATCATCAAAATTCATCATCTTTTTCACATATCCATGAGGAATACCTTTTGCTTTTTTTGTAAGTTTATTGTCATCTAATATGACAGCATACATTTTGCTCTTTAGTCCAACAAATTCCCTAACTGGCATAAACATAAATTGATCTTTCATTTTTCCAATAACTTTCTTATTCAGATTATCTTGAAATCCACTACATGCTGGATAATCTGATAAATCAAATAGATTTTTATTATTGTAAATATCCTGATAGACATCTTCACATTTTATATTATAAACTAGCGAGTCTGTATCAGTAAATAGCAACTCCGAATCTGGCCACTGCGTTTTAGTAAAATTATAGTGAAAATCGTACATCAGCCACTTTGATATATCAAGTACAGCTGCACCAACATAAATTGGTTTATTTAACTTTAAATTTGTCTTTCGTCGTTGTATTGCAACAAGATTTTCATTACATATTTTCATACTAACAAAACCATCATCGTTAACTAATTTATTTCTGCGATATATGTCATTAACAATTTCTATCGAGACTCTTTTTCGAATATTTTCCATTGTCTTACCGAACACCGAGTTATTCATTAACTTGAAAAAGTTTTTCTCAAATTCGGTTTTAGCCACAGCACGATGTTTCGTATTTAAATCAATATAATTTGCCATCCACCTCGACTGATTAAACTTTAGCACGCGATGGACTTTTCTAAGAATCAGTCCAGCATCTACTGCTTGTTTTAAATTTTTGTAATGCATAACGTAATTTCTTTTATTTAACAAATTTGCAACTAACTTATTAACAATCGAATTTTTTGCTGTTGTCGTTGCTCGTTGTTCAGGTGATAATAAACTGTAATTAATCATCATTGATTCTGCACAAAATGGGTAGTCGTTATGTAGATCATGTAACGAACTAGGATAATCTAGATCAACTTCAACAAAATATGAAATATCGGAAAAATCATTATTAATTTTTCAAGGTAAATCTTTTTCAGTTTCTTTATGAAATTGATCTGGAGTTATCCAATGAAACCCACCGCAGGGCATTGGCTCTGACATCGGATATCCATACAAATTCACACAATCTAGATAAATAATATGATTAGATGGGAGATTTGTATCATAATTTTTCAGATATTTGTTATTAGCTCTGCATAGTTTTTTGTTATAACGCTAATTCCGCCTCTGATACCTTTTTCAATAAAGTTAAGCATATCAACATCTGTTAAGAGATCCAGTTCTATCTTACTTGTTTTTAAGAGAGCGTCCCAAGACAATCCTGGAGCAGAATAATACCAACAGGGGTCTAGTCCATAATTGCTGTAGCTTACTCGACGAAAACTCTCAAAAACATCTGCTAGTAATGATACATCTGTTTTCAAATATAAATCGTGATAATCACCAAATGTTTTACAACTAAATTTATTCCAAATATCTTGTGCATATTTATATTCATCATCTGTGATATTTTCATTTTTGAGTTGCGAGTAAAATTTATCTTTATCAGGAAGAGAAGTTTCATCAAATCTGCTCCAATCATCGAGATACTCGTACGGAAAGATACCTTTTTTGTCAAATCGATATAGTTTTCACCGAAGCAACTTTTTAGGTTAGCGAAACTACTGCAACCTTTTACAAGCTCATCTAATGATGCTGCCATAAATTGCAGACTGTCAATGCAACGTAATTTACCGAGCGTCACCGACATATAATTTTCAAAATTATTTGGAATACATTTTATTACGTTATTTAATTTTAGTTTAGCTTTAATATTTTCATCACCAAAAGCTTCTACAATGATATGACTGTCATAGCCACGAAAGTTATGTAAAACTACGGGAATAAAATCTGGAGCATGAAATTTTAAATTACAGCTGTTATGAGCTGCTTCACGATATTGGCCGGTCAAATGACAATGATCTCACACCTTATCACGGACTCCGTTGGAGTCTACCAGTAACTTTTCACAAATATGACAATTAACTGCTTCATCGAAATCGAGTTGTTGTTTAGACGTTATTTTCATTGGAGCTGTTTTAAATAATCTGTTAGAAATTTTATTAACTTCGTCTATTAAATTTTTTAATAGCCATACGGCAGGATTTTCACCTCTATATAACTTTATCGGAGTTGAAAATTTATCGTTAGCGCAACAAACTACTTTATAAGCTACTCCGCAAGGAATATGTTGTTGTATTTTTCTAGTACTTCATTTCTTTGGATTATTTTCTACTCCAACCACAGGAACGAGTAGACACTCGAAATCAGCGTAACTAACAAAAGTAATATTTTGTTTATGATCATAATTTTTAAATTTTTTTATTTTTTCTTTTTCGCCAGGCATAGTTATTCTTTGAACGTTGACACAGTATTTGAGATGATCTTGCAGTATTCCATCGCTAGAAAAACCATGCAGACATGTATAACAAAAATATTTTATATTTTTATTTTTACTATACTGTCTGCCAACTAGGCCGTTAAAGTTTTTTATCCAACAATAATGTCCCTGATAAAATAATAAATTTATTGTATTTTGTGTAGCATTTTCTGAGATATATCTCGGGTAAACGTTTTCTCGCTCATCTAATCCGAAAACATTTACTGAGATACTGTTTTGTTTTTCAAACTTTGGTATATGATTTTCTGCTACTGGAAAAGTTATTCCTAAAAAATTTAGTTCGTCTTTGTACGGAAAATACTTGTTAACGCGATCAGCATTTTTTTCTTCTGGAAATATCGTAGAAAGAATAGACCATCGAAAACATCTGTTATCATTGTTTTTGACATTTATACAGCATTTTTTGTTTTTAATTTTTTGAGGGAGATCGACGTACAAACTACCGCGAAGTACGTTATATTTTGCTGTGTGAAATAAAACTTCTTTTATCATTTCAAATTTCCAACCCGACCCTGATGAAGTAAATTCTTCTAATTTTATGTTTATTTCTTGATGTATTTCATCGGCGACCATGGCAATGTTTCTTCCAGTTAATATTTTTCTTGATTTTGCTGTTAAATATGGTTCTGAAATTTCGCTGTCAAAACTTTTTCTTTCAAAAATTATATAAAGTACATCTTCAACTGCATGTAACTTTGATAAAATCGTATGATATTGTACTACAAGTTTGATACTTTTATGAGCCGCAAGTTCTTGAGCTATAACTGGTTGCAAAAGACGAAATAAACTTGTGGAATTAAAATTTGCTAAAATATTTTGATCATCAAGTTTGTAACTATTATCATAACCTGAAAATGCTGAAGCAATTTTTTCTGTTTTGATAATGTTCTTTTTAGCAATATCTCGCAATTTTAACATTATATATATAGTAATATTTTATATTTCATTGAATTGTTTTAATTAGAGATATGAAATCCTTATAGTATAATGACAGAAATTTTGAGATATCTGAGATTGACGGCAGAAGAGCAAGAATTTTATCATGTACACCCAAAGTACAATTTATATGCAGTAAATATGTTAGGTTCTGTTATTAATATAGAATCTAAAAAAATCTATTGGTAAATCAACACCAGCTGGTGTATTAATTTGAGTAAAAGGCGATGATATAGAAAGAATGGAAATGTTTAGAAAAAATTTTATTTATACTTTGTTTTGCGACGATATTCCAGAAGGACAACGAGTTTATCGAGTAAATAGCGCAATTGCTGATGATAATATTGAAAATTTATCATTACAAAATGAATTTCAACTTCATCCAGTACTTGATTTATATGAAGCTAATGATAAGGGAATTATTAGACATATAAGAACAAAAAAAGTTGTTGGAAATTTGCAGAACAGTGGATATCTTGGTGTTAATGTACGTGGAACAAAAACGAATTTTGTTTATTATCAATCTCATCGTTTTGTGTTTGAAACTTTTAACGGACTAATACCTAATAGTTTAGTTATCGATCATATTAACAAAATTAAAACCGATAATCGTCTAGAAAATTTAGATTTGGTAAGGCCAAAAGAAAACACAAGACGTGGAGCTGGTTCTGATGGTTCTAATTTTTAAAATCCAAAATCAGTTATTTCAATAAATCTTGAAACTTGTGAAGAAATAAAATTTAAATCAATAACATCTGCTGCAAAATATCATAAAATTAATAAACGTCCAATAAAATTTGTAGCTGATAATGTAACAAAATCAGCAACGTCAATGTTGACATTTGATAGTTTTAATTTTAGATACGATAACTAATGATATTTTCTATATCATTTCGAGTAAGACAATTATGACTAAATTCCATAATATCGTCGCGATTAAATCGTAATGTCATCATTTTATTTATATCAAGTTTTATTATTTCTGCTGCTGTTAATAAAAATTTGTCAGACTCACCTAATGTTATCATAACATCAACAAAATAAAAACTATGTCCCAACAAACAATTTCGAATTGCCTCAGCTAATTCTTTGTGATTTAATATATTAACTCCTTGATGATATTTTATTTCTCCAAACATCTTATTATTTATTAATTAGATTAAAGATTATTATAATAATGAACTTAATTGAAAGACTGGCTAAACTATATTCGGGAGATTTTGTTTCAGTTTCAAATTTTACATTAGAAAATATTACTAATGACAGATTTGCTAGCTATACTGAAAAAGATATTTTACATAACTATGATGAAGAAGAAGATGATGTTGTTGTTAGTAAAAAAAATTTAAGCAGACCAACAACTGGACGATATGATGTTAAGTACCATATTGCTAAAAAACTAATAAAATTTAATTTTACTATCACAGAGCATCAAATATTTTGGCAGCTTATAAAACCTTTTTTAAACGTAAAAATAACTGGACAATAAAGAAATATAAAATACGATTTTATTTTTGTCAAAATATTTAATTTAATGCCAGTCGATGATATAAGAAAATTACATTTAATTTCTTTATGTAAACCAGTAAAATGTAAATCCGTGCTAATAAAATACGAAGAAATTTATAATAATATTATTCGATCGACTTAGTTGGTACCCAGCTATTAAATTTATCGCCATATCCACGCCATTTGACTAAACTGTTGTTGCCGCGCTTTTTAATAACTTTTTCAATAACAAATATATCTTGTTCTGTTTTCTGAAGTTCTTGCTCGTAAAAACTGCCAGTTATAGGTTCACCTAATAAATCTTTCAACGAGTATGTAACTGGTATTGTTAAAAGTACTTTATCAACAACAAATACTTCTTCGCTGCAGTTATGAGTATATCCTTTTTCAAATGTTTTTTTTTTTTTGTCAAAGAAATTCTAACTTTATCACCAACTTTAAATTTATGTCTGCGGTACATATTTTCGTTTGCTAATATTGGATCTGCAATCGCGTCGTTTGGCGACATTTTTAGGGATATGTGTTTCGTGTTATTATACTCGTCAACAATTTTTTGTAAGTTGTCAATATATTTACTCGTATTTTTAGCTGTCAAATACTTGTGGATTTTTTAGTTGAGCGTGCGATTAAATCTTTCAATGATGACGCTTTTTCCCTCATTTCCTGTAACATATTTTTTAATGTTATTTTGCTCTAAAAACTGTTCAGATTTTTAATTTAAAATTCTGCTCCATGATCAGTCCAGATTCTATTTGGTTTTCTTTCTGTAGTTGTTATTATTTGTTTTAATGCATCAGTTATCGATGTCCCTGTTTTATCCGAAACGGGTATACTAAACGCGTATTTGCTAAAAACATCTACAACATTAAAAAGATATCTCTTTGGAGCGCCATCAGCGCCAACGTTAAATTGAGCTAGATTTGAGACATCAACTAAATCTATCGCCCAGATGTCATCAACGGCATTTGCGACAACTTTACGTCGCGGAAACTTTTTTTTTAGGTTTATGTAGCTCTAAGGCAAGATTATCATATAATTCTTTTCTACCGAGTCCGAGTTTATATTTTGCTCCAATTAAACCCTGAACCAGCCTTCGGTCAACACCTTCTCGCATATTTACAAGTTTCATATCACGAAGTTCGTCTAACATTACTTTATCGCAGCTGTGTTTATTTTGTTCATTGTCTGGACGTTCAATGTCTCTGTAGCAGATATCATGGCACATTGCTATTGCATCAACTTGATTGTAAGGCTCTTGTCCTGGCAGCGGATTATCGTTTTCGTCAAATTGTTTATCAAGAGGATTATAAGGTCCAGTATATTTATGGCCTGGCAATGTCCAACCGCCTTTTGGTTTCGGCAATTTTCTAATTAATCTATGTATATCTATACCCGTTCCAATTATTTCTCTGTTGTTGCATTTCTGACAATATGTAACAATGTTATTTTGCTCGAGACACAAATCTCTATCGCAATCGCAGTCGCATGTCATTTATTTATTAATCATCTACTAAAATAATTTCTGGATAACCCGCTCCGGACAACTTTGTTGCTGGCAAAAACATACTTTTTCTTTTTCCACAGATTGCACAAATACTTTTCAGCATTATTCTATTATTTTTTGTTTTTTCTGTTTTTTCATCTTTATTTTCTGTTTTAGTTTTACACTTAAGACAATATGTTGACATTATATATCAGTGAGTTTAGATAAAATTAATTGCAATCTCATCATTAGAGTGAGAAGGTTGTTTGTCAGATTGCAAAATAAACTTTAAAAAATCTGGATTTTTATTCATCTGTTTAATGAACATTACACAATAGTATCCACAAGCAGAAGTTCCAACTGGTTGAATTTGATTAGACGAATAATTTGTTATTTTTTTTTAACTCATATATTTTTTTTATTGCGTCACTTGGTGGAATTCCGAACGAGTCAAAATAATTGTTATCAAAAACAGCTACCCAATGTGTACCAGATCCGTCATTGAAATCTTGTATATTTATAACACACGAACCTGGAGACGCTAGCGTCTCTGGCGATGGAATCGTCATAAGTTCATCTTTAGAATAAACTCCACTGAAATTTTTTACTTTTTTTAGTTTGTCAAGTATATCAAAATTACTTAACGCGGCCGACTTCATCTCTTTGTTCCTGGCAACATTAGTCCTCGTCCTAACAGATTTGGCAATAGACTTCCCGCCAATCCTGTTAGTAATGGAGCTATTGGAATAAATCCACCTTTTCTCCTCGATCGTGTCCTTTTTTTCGTCGTTGTCTTTCTTTTTGCTGTTTTTCGTCTGGGCATTATATTTATCTTTAGACAAAAATTTTCTTTATTCCATGACCTTCAACTGCCTTTTTCGTTGCGCCAGATACTGCTCCAGACGCCGCTGCTAATCCTAATGTACCTAATACTGGCAAAATTTTAGGTATTAATGTTCTGGCCATTACAGATAATGCTGGACTGAAGAAACCACCTTGTTTTACCATCGCAGTTATTTGTGCAGCACTTAAATTTAAAACAAAAGGTTTTTTGCGATCGTATTTATTTACTTGTTTTTTGGTTAACATTAATTTTGTTAAAGTACCTAAAACACCTGCGTTAGGGTTGACCTTTAATGATACTTGCCTTTTCTTTGCAACAGCAGCTGCTAATTTTTTAACTTGACGATCTGTCAAATATATTTCTTTTACAGTATATTTTGTCATCTTATATTAAAGTTACAGATTAAACTTAAAGTTTTTCAAACTTGTACTGACATTTTACCTCCAACAAAATCAATCGTAATAGTTCTGTCGCTGATCACTAACGCATATACATATAACTGCGCTGCTGGAACTGCTCCTAATGTCCAAAGTAATTTCAATATCAGCAGTTGAACTTACATCTCTTTCATTTTGTTTACTAACATCAAAATAAAATATCGGTTAAATTGTACGAAATTCCTCTACTGATATCTGAGATCCGTCTCCAACGTCCTGATATTTTTGCAATGCGTCGAGCAGGTACATGTAAGGTCGAGTAATATTTTTATTAGCGTCATCTGCAAAATTACATTCTATCGCTCGCTCCGGGTATTGCTTTGAATTTATTCTAGCATATATTCGTCTAACATCAGCATTATCAAATATTGCATTATTTTGTTGTTGGTTACCACGTCGCGCTTGTTGCTGAAATACAACAAATAATTTCCGTGGCTTTTGTTCAGTTGACGTTGTTTTGACTCGCCATGTGTAGTCTGTGGTATTTGGAACTGCTGTTTGATATATTTTATGTTGCTGAAAATGAATCTTCTTTGTGCGGTTTTTATGAATATCATCTAATTCGAGCGATTTTGAAACTGTCGGCGTTATTCGTGGCATCCACAGCGCAAGTTTGGTTATGACAAATTGTAAATCATTTCCGCCATGTCGAAATAAACAATCATTTTGTTCTGATCGATCTAAAATAAGCGTATGTTTAACTCTACGAAATACTTTATTATAATCGCGATTAAAACCAAATATTGTACTTAATGGTAACATCATTGTAATTTGACGTGATTCTGCTGCAAGTGCCTTTCTCTTAACATAACCCTCATTATAACGTTTATTTCTTACGCTAATTGCGTTACTAATCAAACCTAACATTGCAGTACCGTCAGCAGCTGGATCTGGTGGTTCTATACCAATATTATTACAAGCTGCAGTAAGTGAGACTCTTGTAGCGTCTGCATTAGCATCTGCAGCTGGTGCGGCTATACCAAAATTGACAGCATTAGCGATAAGAAGATCTCTTACAATTACAGCAGCATTAGCACCAGCAGCCAATGCTACTCTTAAAATAAATTCTACAGATCCTGCTGTACCAATTCCAGTATCTTTAAACCACATTATATTAGTTGCAGTTGATTTGGATTAATCATCAGAAAACGAAATAGTATTTAATATTGTACTTGCAACTTGTAAGTGACTTGAAATGTCTTCGACAGTTTGATTGGCCAGCTGATATCTGGCACTTTTAAATAAACACCAACCATCATTTATAAGAGCTACTTCTACGTTATCTACAATTGCGGCAGGTGGAACAGCTACTGTCATAATCTGACCACGAACTTCTAACATTGCTTTATGAGGAAGCAGAAATACATCATCGTCTCTAGTATCACATGTTCTGACGCCAGCCGTATTAGGGTCGTTAGAATTTCATCGAGATATTGAACATATTCAAATTCTTTTACCGTGTCGTCTTCGTCATAAATTTCTGCTAAATCGAGATAATTTTTAACAGACATTTTTTATTTATTAGGTTATATAAAATTATTGCCAATCATGTAGTGATTGGCGTTGTTACTGTAGATACTAATTTTTTTATAATTTGTTCTCCTTTCGGTGATAAAAGTTTTTTTGTTGTTGTTATCATTGCTTGTTGGGTTTCTTTTGTTGGTGCGATTTATGAAATAGCTTGTTTGATTGTCGGTCTTTTTATTTTATCAGCTATTTTTTGTCCAACAGCAGTTCCAGCAGCAGATGCAGCTCCAGTTGCAAAAGCTTTTGATGCGTCAAGTGCGATTGGTGCAACTTTATGAGCTATTCCTGGAACATTTTCTATAATTTTAGCAAATATATTTCCCAAAAGTCCTCCTACTATTTTTCTTTGATAAACTTTTTTGTTTCATTATATCTGAGGTTGTATAATTTTATTACCAAATCTTTTAGAAAATATGTTTACTTTGTTCGCGTAAGTGTAAATAATAAGTAACAATTTCATTGTCAAAATACAGTTGTTGTCCAGACTGATCTGTCAATTGCATATTTACTTCTGTTATTTGATTTTCAACATTTAACGGATAATAAATAACTTGACGTGGACTAATTTGCATAAGAGAACCTGGTGGAACGGCTGGTGAAAAACTATATATCGTTTGTCCTTTACTACCTAAGGCTGAGTAAGATCCAGATGCAATAGAGCAATTTACTAATATTGTGTTTACATCAGTCATATTTACTCGACTTTTACCATCATATGTAACAACATTTTCAGCAACAGCAGAATATACCAAATAATCAAATCCTATCAGTGGTGCAATACTTTTTGGTCTGTCTAGATAAACCAATATATCTTTTAATATCATTCTAGCGCGTAACGTATTATAATTTGGTGTAAGCTCAAAATTATCAGCTTTACCTCCATTTTTTGTTATTAGTTCTTTCATTATTTTATTTAGATCAGTAATATTATAAGCTCCTTGTGGAATGTTAAATGTTTTCCATGTGGTAAATGGATGATCTATACTAGGAGTAGTAAATTCAAATTCATGGTTCATTCCAGTTTTTACATTAGCCATAGAATTCCAACAAGTGCAGGAAATTAGTCCAGTTTCATATTGTTTTTCACGATCTAGTTCTATTGGCGGAATATACTTTACATAAAAATTTGCGCTATCTTTATCAGATTGGCTAGAGTCTAGTAATAATGTTGCTGACATTTATTATTATATTTTTATAAAATTGTTATATTAAATCATTACACAAATTTATAAAATTAAGTCGCGATCTAAAGTTTCGTATTCGTCAGATGTTAATAAATTTTCCGATCTCAAATTATCAAGTATGTCAATAATTTCATTGTCAATTTCAGCACCAACATTTCCAGCTTCTTTTGATGATATCAATAACATTAATCTGCCAATCGTTTCAGTAACTGATGAAAATATTCTAACTCCTTTTCCTGTTTTTTCTTTATCAATTTTCTTTGATCACTCATTATTATAATATTTAAATACTTTTTCAAATTTGTATTTTGCTTTTTCAGCTTCTTTTTTATTTCTAATTTTTTTTGCAGCATTTCTAAAAACACTAGCAATAGCAGCATTTCTAGCTTTTTCATAAAGTCCTTCAACATCTTTTATTTCAGCTGTGTCAATTTCGTTGTAAGCTCCTGCATTTTTTCTATGATATCATCAAATTTTTTAATGAGATCTTCGTATTTATCTTTTTCCCAATTATGAATATTATCAACGTCAGAAAGTTTATACTCGTTCATAAAATTAGTATATTCTGATGGCATAATTATTTCGTATTTTAATTGTTTTTTAAAGTTCTCACGATATTCTTCATTATCTTTCTCAGCTAATTGTTGTAAATCTTCTTCAGTCATCGTCATAGGACCTGCTGGTCTAAAAAACATATATTTTTCTTGTCCTTCATCAATTGATTTTGCTACAGTACTTAAGCTATTAAGGTGACGATCGTATATGTTACTTTTTATATTTTTAATAGCCTTAATATAAAGATCAGCGATAATTCCATGTCGATATAATTTAATGCTATCATAGTAATTTCTATTTTCTAAAACTACCTTGTCGAGATGCTCCTTACTCTTTTCTTTTCTTTTTTCTAGCTCTTCAATTTTTTCGTCTGCTTTAAAATCATCTTTTCTAACATTGTGTACTTTCACACTCATAAAGTAATCATATTTTTTTTATTAAAATCTTCATACTCATCATCTCTTATCTTGCTATCTATATTTTCTAAATCATATTCAAATCTTCTTTTTTCTTCTATATTTTCTCTCTCTCTTCTAAGTTCTTCTTCTTCTAACCTTCTTTCAATTGGTCTAACTACTGCTGCTTCTGCTAATCTTTGTTGAAGTTCCAATGGATTATTTATCAGCCGATCTATTTCAGCTTGTCTAGCAACAGGATTAGCTATATTTGCTGTAAGTTCCTCGGCTAATCTTCTTTTTTTCTTCTTCAGATCTTTCAATAATTTTTCCAGCAGCCTCTTCTTGTTGTTCTTTGATTAATCCTAGTAAACCTTTTTCTTGTATTTTTTTAAGTTCTTCTTCTGATAGTGGTTTAGTTTCAGGTTGTTTTCCAAGTAAAGCTTCAGTAACTGCTTTGAGAGCGGCTGCTGTTGTTTCTGCTGCAGCCACTTGACCACGTCGTGCTTGTTGGATCATCTGCCTAAGTTCAGCTTTAGATTTAACAAGTTGTTTTAGATTTTCTATATGTTTTCTGTACTTTGCTTGTCTTTCCATTAATTATATACTATTTTCTATAAAAATTACTGTAGGTATTTTTCAATACAACAGCGAAACATTTTGCTCGTATCATTTGTTAGTTTATCAAACAAAAAAAAGTCATTTTTATTTGCCGTCGCTTTATGATATAATTCAATAAATTTATCTTATGTTACATCACCACATTGTTCGTTCGCGATATTTCTAACGTCGACATTGTCAGGTCCTGGAAATAATATAAAACAACCAGTATTTCGCCGAATAAACCCTGGGCGAGATAAATAGAATTACATTTTTTATTACGTGATAATGAAAAATATGATCTTATTTTATTAATTTCCTCGTTGTTTAGCGGAATATCATCAAAAACAACTATCTTGTGTTCGGACGAATCAAGTTGATTAACTGGAACAAGTTCTTCTGGTTGTTTGATAATAAACAAAATCTTCATCAGCTTCAAGATCATCACGAAGTTTGTCATTATAATTGTTAAGTAGCTCGTACTTATTTTGTTGTGGATTAATTGTGTAAATATAAACGCGATCGTAATTAAAATTATCTCCGAGAAGTAAATTCATAAGCAAGTTTGTTTTCCCAGATCCAGTTCTTCCAACAATAAGATAATGACAATCTGGAAGTTCGTTTTCATGTTTATGTTTCACCAACCGCCCTGTATCAAAGTTTAATATCGACGATTTTGCCATTATTGTTATACAATTTTATGTTATATAAAAAAATTGTCAGACAATAAATAAATAATGAGCTATTATACAAAATTTGGAACATTAGTAGGAGATTCACCAGCTGTAAGTACAACAATAACAGATGGTAAGGTTGATTTATCAGGTTACCTGAAAAAAATCCGGCGACACAATGACGGGAAACTTGTCAAATCAACGAGTACTAGATTTAGAAACAGATTATCTACCAATAAATGTCGTTAATACACAAGCTGTTAGTTATGCACAATTTAAATTAGTCAACAATAATAAACTAGATAAATCTGGTGGAATTTTAAGCGGTAACTTAGATATGTCAGGAAAAAAAATTGTAAATTTGGAGACCAGGTATCCACCAGCAAACTTAAATCAAACTCAAGCGGTAAGTTATTTGCAGTTGAAGTATGTTGATGATAACAAACTTGATAAAATAGGTGGGACAGTTACAGGCAATATCAACATGTCAGGAAAAAAATTTATAAATTTAGAGATTGTATATCCGCCAGAAAACTTAAATCAAACACAAGCTGTAAGTTATGCACAACTAAAATCTGTTGATAATAATAAGCTTAACAAAGCCGGTGATACAATGACAGGTGACCTGTCCATGTTAAATTAAAAAATAACTGGATTACCAATAACTTCACCATCTGATAACACTGATGCTATTAGTTATGCTCAATTAAAAGAAGAACTTAACCCATATTTTAAGAAATCTGGTGGACCGATGTCAGGGAATATAAACATGAAAGCCAACAAGATGATGACGACTTACGCTCCAGTTAACCGTAACGATCTGAGAGATAAAGCGTATGTTGACAGTCTGTTTAGTAGTTTAAAACGAACCAAAAATAATGTTGGGTATATTCCAACATTGCTTAAGTCATCAGTTGGATCTGAGGTAAGCGCATCATCGTTTAATCCTGAAAATTATCCTTATTACGCTTTCTCTGATAGACACGAGTGGACGACCTAGCGTTGGTCGAATTTATAATTGGCGATTGGAAGGATCAAATGATGATATTAATTGGGCCAACATTGTATAGCACAACAGACACTTACATTTCAACAACACAATATTTACGATTCCGACTGAAAACACTGTTAACAAGTACTTGTATTTTCGAGTTTATGTTATTGCTGCTGAACTTCCGTTTCCAGGACTGACAGCATTTCAAATATACATACTCGATGATCAAATTTAATCTAATGCTATAAAATAATGTCAGAACCATCAATTATAACCGTTGCGAAAGAATTTTATGATAATATTGTTAACCCTAAAAGAGATGCTGGAGCTGTTAATAACATAGCAAAA